>CM055750.1:3859439-3901939 GCA_029465975.1 Dallia pectoralis | reverse complement strand
ACTGCCTCAATATTTCAGTTTCACTCCTCTGCTGCATCTCCTGATTTATCCACCTCCGTCTGGATTTAGAGCTGTTCTCTCTCTTTTGTTTTTCTGTCTTAACGGTTGTTTACCTCTCTCTCTTGCTCCAGCGGGTAAGTGCGTCAGATCCCTCGGGATCTGTGTGCGGGTCTATGCACATGCGTGAGCACGCTTGTCTGCGTGTTTCATGCGTGTTAGCATGTGTGTCTGCCTACATGTGCCGTGCTACGGTTGCTAAGGAAAAGGGAAATGAGAAACGGTTTGCAGAAGTTACATTTCTTTTGCTGACGTTTGTAAACATAGTGTAGCATAACCATCGTTAACAGAGATACATGTTCTGACACTGTGTGTGTGTATATGAGGTGTTAGCTTTAGGTCGTATGACTCCCACGCTCTGATTTGGGGATTCAACTGCAGGTTAACGTACAAAACAGAAAATAATGAATTGCATATGCACTCATTTAAACAATTTTTGGTAGAGGCATCTTTGGCCGAAATTGCGGCTAACTGTCTACATGGCTATAGTCTATATCTCTCTGCTTGCTTTGCACAGTTGTTCCTCCTTCTTGTTTGCAGAATTGGTCAAGTTTTGTGTAGTTGGATTGGGATCTTTAGTGAACAGCAATTTTCAACTATTTCCAAATATTAGATTCAGGTCCGGGCCAAAGTAGCGACTTTAGCCGTTTGCTTTGCTAAAAGGTGAATTTTCACTCCTGCCTGACGTCATGTGCGTTGTGGATCAGGTTGTCAAGGACCACTCTGAATTACTTGAATTCCTCCTAATCTCTGTCTGCTTATTTGACCATGTCTGGGTGGGTTCTCCTTCTCAAAACTGAAGGGACATTCTGGCTTTCCAACAGTCTCTTTCCTCAGGTGGCAACATGGCACAGTTTATTACAAAGTTCTGAAGTCTTTAAAAAAAACTTTAAACTGTGATTGATGGTTTTAATAAATTAATTGCTCTGGTTCTTGAAGAACTTCCCTCGTCTTCTGAGTGTTCTTTGGAGATGTAAGTTTCAGCTGGTAATAACATTCAAACCTTTTCTCTCCCCCCCTCTCTCCCAAAAGCTCTTGCATTGAGACTCGTGTCTCCCGGACGACGGCGGCCAATGCATTCTGCTTAGACTCTGAAACTCCGCCCACCCCTCTCCTCACCCCACCAAACGGAAGCAGCCATGAACACCAAAGAAACGGAGCTCGGCCAGGAGCCGGGCGAGGACGTAGAAGCCGACCTGCCCCCTCCTCAGTGCCGTCGCCGCGACAACAACTCGGCCGCCGCCAACAACGGTGTAGCCAGACCGCCCGGCGGCCACAGCCGGGAGAACAACAACCACGCGGCGCCACGCTATCGGAGGCATACAGATGCCCCAGGTGGCAGCAGGACCAGAGGAGGCGCACAGCGCAGGTCAACAGAGGAGCCGGAGGCAAAGGTGCAGCAGGGGGCCCGGTCCCCTCCACAACCGCGGGCCCAGGGTCAGTCTCAGCCAATCCCGCGGCCTGCGGTGACACGTTATCGCAGACAGGGGGACAGCGAGGCGAGGCTAAGGGCCCAGCAGCAAAGACACAGGCAGAGGCAGCAGAGAGAGGTCGAGAGGTCACAGCTACAACAACGACAACAACCTCTGGCGACTGCGCCGCCGGTCCACCCTCCACGGCCGGAGCGAGAGGAGCCAGAAGAGGATGACGGCGAGAGGGATAGCGAGGTGGACGACTCTGCATTCGCCCGTTCGGCCAGCACGGAGAGCGCCCTCCATGCGCACTCAGACCGGGCGGAAGGCGACGCGGTCATGGCCGTGGACGCTGAGGCCGAGGACGAGGGCAGTGCCTATGAGGTGACTCTTCGCCCCGAGGCGGAGGGATACACCGAGAGTGCAGAGTCGGAGCAGGAGTACATGCACCCCCAGCCCAACCTGAACCTCAACTACCCACCTCAACCTCCACCCTTACCCCAAGAACCTCTGCCGAACATCGGCAGGCCCCCGAGTCAGGAAGAGGCGGAGGAGAGCGTAAACCCAGGTGGCGGTTACTCCAACTACGTTTACAGCCAGCCTCTGTACCGTCGCGGAGGAGGCGCCAGAGGGACAAGGGGCCAGGACGACAGCGTGGAACAAGGGGACGAGCCCGAAGACGAGGCGTATTCAGAAGCCTACGACTACACCCTGGGGGAACACGTGTACGAGGAGATCGGTGTCGCCGCCATTGAGGTGCCGGAGCCAATTGACGCCAACCAGAACCTCCAGCAGAGGAAGGCGGGGTTCCGTCTTTTCGAGGGCCGGGACGGTGGAGGCGACTATCGGCAGCAGGAGGCGGTTGGGTCGAGGCTGCACCACTATGACGAGCGCTCGGACGGCGAGTCGGACAGCCCGGAAAAGGAGGCAGAGTTTGCGCCGTACCCGCGCCTGGACAGCTATGACCAAGACGGCGAAGAGGACATCGACATGATCGTAGCCGAGGTCAGAGAGAGCCTCAGCTCGCAGAGCCTGGAGAGCGCCGCCACCGGGCTGGGCGAGGGGGAGGCAGAAGGAACCGCGACGGACGGTGGAGAGGAGGACGAGGAGGAAGAACTGTCCAACCGTCACAAGGGAGAGATACAAAAAGAGTTGGAAGAACGAAGAAGAGGGAACGTTCCGGCGCCGGGTGACATTTCTTCAGAGGCGGTTCGTAACAGCCGGGAGAAGAGGGATGCCATCTCCCTGGCTATTAAGGATATTAAGGAGGCCATTGAGGAGGTGAAGACCAGGACGGTGAGGTCCCCGTACACCCCCGACGAGCCTAAAGAACCCATCTGGGTGATGAGACAGGACCTAAGCCCCACTGCCGAGTGTTGTGACCTGCAGCCGTCACTAGGGGGCGACGTAAGTTCTGTTTTTTGTTATCTCATTGCTGTGTATGTGTGCATGTAGAGAGACGATTTCAGTGACTCCGCCAATAAGTGTTTTTGCCTTTATATGCCTTTACTATTTTGGAGAGATCAGTGTTAGTTTTGTACCTGGAGAGTGGCTTTAGTCAACCCAGTTACCTCCAGATCAGAGAACAGTCTAGAAACACATCGGCAAGACACTGTCACCCATCAATAATTACATTGCAACATTGGATCGAGGAAGGCATTCAATTCTGCCAATCCCCATGCATGCATTTGATTGGACAAACAAAGAATGTGTCAGTCAAATGCTCGGACACGTCCAAAGAAATCAGCCCCATTGGTAAAAATGTGCAAACGTGGCTTTTTAAAGGTGGAACTATTGTCTACTAGCTTGACCTTCCAATAAAAGAGAAACACTTAATGAATTGGTGGTGGTTGAGGAGATTCCCCTTCCCGTGTAAAGCGACCTTGGGTTTGAGAAAGGCGCTAAATAAATTGTATTTATTATTATTAAAACGTATTATTATTATTATTAATGAAGAAAATCTTTTTTCAAATGCTGTTTCTGAATCATTAGCACACCTGCATGTATTAATTTATTTCATATAGTGTTTGGTCAGGTGGGAAAACACACAGCAAAGGATCTGGGACCAATCGTTCAATGCAGAATCTTTTCAGATGCTTTAGAGTTTTTTGATCTCACTTCTGGACTGTTCCCTTCACCTCAACTCACAGATTTTAAATGGGGTTTAGTTCCAAAGCATTTTTCTATGATTAGGGCCAATTTGTTCTGTGTTTCTAGAGGGTTGCTTTGACTAATTATTCTAATGGGATCCAACCAGACAGACAGATTTCGCTCTATGATCTCCTGGTACTTAATAGAGTTCCATGAGACCATGTACTGATAAGGCTTATAATCTTATAACCACATGCCAAATATTGTGTAGGTCCTACTTTTGGAGGCATGGACTCCACTAGACCTCTGAAGGTGTGCTGTGGTATCTGGAACCAAGACATGGACTCCACTAGACCTCTGAAGGTGTGCTGTGGTATCTGGAACCAAGACATGGACTCCACTAGACCTCTGAAGGTGTGCTGTGGTATCTGGAACCAAGACATGGACTCCACTAGACCTCTGAAGGTGTGCTGTGGTATCTGGAACCAAGACATGGACTCCACTAGACCTCTGAAGGTCTGCTGTGGTATCTGGAACCAAGACATGGACTCCACTAGACCTCTGAAGGTGTGCTGTGGTATCTGGAACCAAGACATGGACTCCACTAGACCTCTGAAGGTGTGCTGTGGTATCTGGCACCCAGATGTTAGCAGCAGATACTGTATGTCCTGTAATTCGTGGGGCGGGGCCTCCATGGGTCAGACTTGTCTGTCCAGCACACCCCACAGATGTTCGATTGGATTGAGATCTGGGGAATTTGGAAGCCACGTCGACACCTTGAACTCCTTGAATTTCTTAACCATTCCTGAGCTTTTTGGCAGGGTGCATTATTCTGCTGTAAGAGACCAATGCCGTTAGTGTACGAGGTCTGCACCAGTGCTTAGGTAGGGGTTTCGTTTCAAAGTAACGTCCACACAAATGTCAGGACCCAAGTTGTCCCAGCAGAACATTGGCCCAAAGCATCGCGCTGCCTCCGTTTTCAGACTAGACGCCAATTTTAAGTTCCCTTAAATGTTTGTGGCTGTAACTATTCCCTACACTTATTTAAATATGACACCTTTCCTAGTCTGTAACAATATTTAATATACTTACTGGGACTTTAACGCGTTCTACGTCTCCTAAATGAACACATTTCTTAGCTTGTTTTATTGAGCTCAGTTTTACATAAAGTGCTACTGTATCAGAAGTCCCTATGTAGTAGCTCGTAGTGAATCCAAATATCTGTCTGCCACTTGAGTTTGGCAGTGCATGGTTTCATTGACACAACGGTCTGCGGTCACATGTCACGGCAACTACATGCACGGGGTAGTTCGCAAAAAACCCACAGCCGTGTTAGCTAGCAGCTAATCTTTGCTAATTTGTTGTCCAAATTAAAACAGCAAATTGTATATTAAAGAGATTTCTCGTTTTCTATCCCTCTATAACTATTTTATCTCATCTTCAACCACTTATCCGGGGTCGGTCGCGGGGGTAGCAGCTCTAGCAGGGAACCATAATCTTCCCTTTCCCTGGCAACATGAGCCAGCTTCGACTGGGGAATCCCGAGGCCAGTGTGGAGATATAATCTCTCCACCTAGTCCTGGGTCTTCCACGAGGTCTCCTCCCAGCTGGACGTGCCTGGAACACCTTTCTAGGGAGGCGCCCAGGTGGCATTCTTACTAGATGCCCGACCCACCTCAACTGGCTCCTTTCTACGCGAAGGAGCAGCGGCTCTACTCCGAGTTCCTCTCGGATGACTGAGCTTCTCACCCTATAACTATATATCACAAATTCAAATTCCCTTATAGTTTTGTCTCTGGGAAGTAGCTGAAACACATAAACACACAGAACTAACAGACTCGACGCATTTGTCCTTGTTACAAAATGACAGAAAAACATCAGAGTTAGTAGAAATGAGTTCAACTTCGCTGCCATCGCTGCTGTGGACCAAAGTTGTGAGCTGGTCGTTTGGTGCATCTGTGCCCTGTGTGAAAAGCAGGGTAGAGACGCGGCATAGGGGAGACAGAGAACACACGCATGTCTGTGCCCGACTGGTACTGTGGTGGATGGCACCGATACAAGGGTACTGACGGGGTTAGTGGAGATCGGGTGCGTGGGCAGTTTTTTCGACCGTTTCTGCTATTCTTTAGTGTAGCTACCCAGGTGGCAGCCGAGTGATGAGATTGGATGGTGGATGGCTGTACGCTTCACTAATGTCACGCTAGCCAGATGTAAAGCCTCAAGACTACAAAATACCCTGTGCTGCTTTAAAAAGGGGGCAACGATGACAAATAAAGATGCATTGTTATCACAGAGAGATTGAATGCGTCTTCTTGTGCTTACAGAACAATAAGCCTGTCAAGGCACTATTTCCATGCTAACTTGTGCGTTTCAGCCGAGTGACGTCAATTAGATTAGATTAAACTTTATTGTTATTGGTCAGTACAAGTACAGTACAACGAAACGCAGTTTGCATCCAACCAGAAGTGCAAAAGAGCAGTGCAGAAAGATATGAAGTACAGTGTGAGGATGTGCAATTGACATGGATAACTAAATGTGCAGGTTTTTAGTTCAACAATGTAGCAAATTTTCAAATGTGCAGAGGGCAACACCAGTGGAGAATAGGCGCATACAGACTTACAGACATACAGGCATACTGACATACAGATATACTGGCATAAAGATATACAGACATACTGACATACTGGCATACAGACATACTAGCATACAGACATACAGACATACAGACATACAGTCATACAGATATACAGACATACAGACATACTGACATACAGAAATGCATACAGATATACAGACATACAGACATACAGACATACAGACATACTGACATACAGATATACAGGCATAAAGATATACAGGCATATAGACATACAGACATACTGAGATACAGGCATACAGATATACAGACATACTGACATACAGACATACAGATATACAGACATACTGACATACACATATACAGGCATACAGATATACAGGCATATAGACATACAGACATACTGAGATACAGGCATACAGATATACAGACATACTGACATACAGGCATACAGATATACAGGCATATAGACATACAGACATACAGGCATACAGACATACAGGCATACAGACATACAGGCATACAGGCATACAGATATACAGGCATACAGGCATACAGACATACAGACATACAGGCATACAGACATACAGATATCCAACCACTACCCATCAACAAACAATACTGAAACCACACAATCTCTATCAAAAATAACTACACTAATTATTGAAAGTTATTCTTAAATGCTAACAACTTCTGTAGACCTTGTTAGGATCGATGTCCAGGAAATAAGTCATTAAGCGTAATGATTAATTTACTACCAAAGTCTGATCAGAAAATTTTGAAGCAACAAAAATAAATGCAATTACTGCTTAAAAATGTTTGCATTGACAATGTGGCAACATTGAATTCATGCAAATTAAGCACAGAATGACCTGATTTCAGAAGGAGAGAGAGAGAGAGAGAGAGAGAGAGAGAGAGAGAGAGAGATGATATAGTGAGCTAATGACAACGTTAAAACATCACGTTTAAAAGGCATATCCGGAGAACGAGAGATTGAACGAAGCTTATGACTGAATCCCGGGCCGCTGTGTCAGTAATATCAGTTATGGCTGGGTGTTAGACGACATAGATTATGCAAACTACACCACACTGTCATCCACCTCTCCTCTCCACTAGCCCTTTGCAGTTTGTCAGGAGATCACGTTATTTTTGCCTTTCCCAGGATCATTTATTTAGTGGAGGCGAGCAGAGAGATGGAGATAGAGATGGAGAGAGAGAGAGAGAGAGAGAGAGAGAGAGGGGGGGGAGAGGGTGAATAATTCAGCAGATCTCCAATAACGTTGAAGACAAATGCTATTTTCCACCACTGTAGGCCTCTGTCTGAACACACAGCTCGCGCACCAACACACGCCTCCTCAAGCCTGTCTGACAAGCCTGTGGCGAATTCTGATACCTTGTGACATAAGAATAATGTGTTTCTCAGCCTTGGTATCAAAGCCAATCAGATACCACAAGGACCACAGTTGCTGGACAATCGCAAGCCCAGAAGGTTAGATTAGGTCTACCTAAGGAAAGGTCTTCACTCGCCGTTCGTTGTTCCTGTATGTTAGGTACTTCTACAGTCGTAGTTTACTTTGACTAAGGCTCACAGCATGGAGAACTTCTGGAACTTCCAGGTAGACCACCTGCCTGGAAACAATGAAAGCCAGGTGAGTTTTGAGCGAACGTTTGTGAAATGCAGTTTTAGTGGATTTGGAGTAACATGGTCCTGGACTTGTCCTGGATGTCTTTGTCCTACGACTGTTGATCCAGGCCACCGGTTTTACCTTCTAATTCCTTGATTCCCGAAAATGGATAACCGGTGGGCTGTATGAATGAAACATGGCTAAATAGTGTCGTGAAATATGAAGTGTCGTCTGCGCAGACCGGAGCTAGATTACAGGGATTTGAAGGTTGCCAGACCTGCTACCGGCTTCATTCATTAGTTAGAACGCTGTAAACATCCATCCTACAAAGGGTTGCCAGTTTTGCCTGTGGCTCAGTAGATCCAAATGATGGTTGTCTGCTGAACAGCGGTGGCATTTTTTATTTTAACACTGTTACAGTATTGCTCTGCTTCATCTTTGCTTATCAGGTGGGGCCTAGGAAACTAACGACCATCTGAATGCATTCACACCAAGCAGCGTTTCCCTAATGCATATGCTACCTGCACCCGCTGTTTACGCTAGCTACCCGTTACACACTATTTACGCTAGCTTAAACGGTTGTATGTGAACTGCCAGTGCCCCCCTGAAGCGTACTGCCGTCGTCTGTGTCTCGCGCATTAGCATAAGTATGTAGCATTTAACATGGATCACGTGTTATCTAATGAGCTTCAGGTAATATTCCTGTATACACTCGTTCTCAACCCCAATAACAGGTCCGATCATTGGACCAGAACTGTGTGCTTCTGGCAAATGGGGAATTTCTCGACGGAAGCCCCCAGGTAGAAATATAATCAATTGACTGAACAGCAGTTCTCAGTTGATTTCTAGGAAATGCTAATCTTGAATTTGATGAGCTATTTGAATGCTACATTCAATATGGTATCCGGCGTGTATGAGAATGGGTCATTGGTTTATGCAAATTATATTTATAATAGCCCTCAAAGGCCTTTTGTTTTTAAGAATATACTGAAAATGTAGAACGTCTCCTGTTATAAGATCGATATCTTAATGTTTGGTCCTCCAATGGAAGCAATTAAATTAGTTTTTTTTAAGATTCTATTCTGGTATATAAATATATATATATTTTTAAATATTTTCAATTTAAAACACACTTGAACTAAATGAACACATTTCCATCCTTTCAACTTGCATATGCTTAAAGGGTGGACAGGGAAACTGTGTCACTTGCTGTTGCTGTTCAGAAATCGAGTTAGCCCTTATCACAGCATGTACACGCAAGTGACCTCCGACAGAACTCACTCAGGTTACCCCTGCCGTCACCCCGGGCCGGATTAGGTGTCTGGTTGCCTAGCAATGCCTTGTGTCTTCCTCACATGTTCTTTTATTTTCCCTCTTTCGGAATTTTCTATCACTCTGAAACCTTCTAATCCTCGTGCCAATCTCTCTCAACACAAATGTACTCAGAATGTTCCGTATCATCTGGTCCATTAGAGTACCTTAGTTTTGGGTTAACCGATGTTAACCAAATGAGCCGTAGAGCACCCGCTTGTTCCAGGTGATCAATGTCTAATCTGGGGAGGAGAGGACACACCCAAAGTATTGCACTCGATCGCATCAGGCGCTATGTATTCCGCAGAATCGCGGCTCTGTGAATCCTTACCTGTCTCAGCGCTGCAATCGCCTGGTTTTTCAATGTTCCTGAAGGATCGGATCACTGAACACAAAACAAAAGGATGAGGAATATGTTTCTACACCAACAATGGCTGGGCTATGATGTTACAGTCACTGTTCTGCTGACATGGAATACTTTTTCATTAAACGCCAGCCATTGTACACCTCGCGGTCAGAGAATTCTCTTCATTTGTCCTGGTCAGCGCTGACAGTCCACCGCTAGCAAACGTGAATGAGGCACAACGGCAGCTCGCCGAACAGATTCTCGAGTCACACTCAGACTCCCTCTGTATCGTTCTTAGCGATTTTAACAAAGCCAACCTAAGCCACAAGCTCCCGAAATACAACAAGCTTATTAAAGTTCTGACCAGCGTGGCTAATACTCTAGACCACTGCTACACCACAATCGACCATGCTTACTACGATGTGCCACGTGCTGCCCTGGGTCTCTAGGAACACATCATGTCCACAGTCTGATGCCGTTATACAGGCAAAAACTGAAATTTTCTAAGCCTGTTGTAGTTCAAAGAAGTGGAGCAGTGAAGCTAAAAACACTCCGCGTGATTGTCTGAGGTGCACTGATTGAGACACTTTTAGCTATGCCACTGATGGCCTGAATGAGTACACTGATGCTGTGACTTCATATATTAGCTTCTGTGAGGACAGCTGCATAACAACACGGTCCAGGGAGAGCTACAACAACGTCAAACCCTGGGTCACAGCTAAACTCAGACGAATGCAGGCAGACGAAAGGAGGCATTCATGAGGTGGTGATAGGGACAGATCAGAGAGTACACCTTGGGAAAGGCAGTGAAAGACGTCAAGGGCTTGTGTGCGGAGAAATAAAAGCAACAGCGAGTTGCCCACATAAGCATGCAGGAGGATTACAGCCTTCCTGTCCAAGAGTCTTGCAGATTACTGGCAGTGAACATATTGAACGGTGGAAATAATAGGAATTAATTAGATTTACATTTGAAGCAAAAACCCACTCTCTTTCCCTTACTCTCCCTCTAGTCGCCAAGTTCAGAGTCTCAGGCCTCTCCACAGGGGGCGGAGTCTTCCGTCCGGACACCCATGCTGGAAGGGAGTGACAGCTTTGAATCTCCACCCCTGTCCACTAAAGAGGTACGTGTGTTCGTCCATGTCATGATGTCCAACTTCTCAGCCTTTCGCGATTGTGACGGTAATGGCAGTGTCATGACAATAAAGTGTTCCGTTAGTCATCTGTGTTCTGTCTTACCTGTTCACCAACAGACCAGACGGAGCCTGGCTTCATTCCCAACCTATGTGGAAGGTAAGACCTGCTCGGTTTCTTCGACCGGTCCTTGTCTTTTTGATAATGACGGTTTCAGTTATAGAGAGGGGAAAGAGGTGTGTGTGTGTGTGTGTGTGTGTGTGTGTGTGTGTGTGTGTGTGTGTGTGTGTGTGTGTGTGTGTGTGTGTGTGTGTGTGTGCGTGTGCGTGTGCGTGTGCGTGTGCGTGTGTGTGTGTGTGTGTGTGAGTGTGAGAGTGAAGGAGTCAGTCCGACAGAATGCACTAAAGCATTTGAACGGTGGACTAGAACCCACCTGTATCTCGTTCGCTCGCCTAGTCTTTTTCCCTCTCAGCCTTGCATGACATTTAAAATTGACGAATCAGCTTTAAATGTAGGCTAACACATCAGTCTGCACCAATGTGCTCAGTCAACCAATCCGTTACTAGAGAAACCCACTTTTTAAGTTTATTCAAACTGACACAGCGTGTGTGCCGGGTAAGGTAAACCAGAGAAGTGTCTCAGTTGCAAAATTCCTTGTGTCATTCTCAAACCTGATTGGTGGAGGCCAGCTTGGGGGGGAGGGGCTCCTTGCTTTTCCCCCAGTGCAAGACTGAATCTATTAAAGAAGTGTTTCTCTTCGGTTCGGTTGATGGAACACATCACTTGAATTTGGCTGACCCAAACATTTATTCCCTGACCAGCATGTGTTTTTGTCACGCATTATCGAAAGAGTGAAAGCGTGTGGGGTCGAAAGACCATTTAAGATCGAGACAGCTTTTATTTCTCCCGGTAAAACGATTCGGTGTGGCCTGTCTTTCCTTCGATTACTCTCACACAAGTCTGTCTCCCTCTCTCCCTCTCTCTCTCTCTCTCTCTCTCTCACACTCCTCCCTATTTGGATCCATCCATCTTTCCCTCTCAAAAACACCCACCAACACCCTTTCTCATGCCCTCTTCACTCCCTTTCTATTCATGCACTGTGCAGGTATTAGTTAAGATGAAGCACTGTGGTTCTGTAGCTCTAAGTGGTTCGCACACACACTGACCAAACTGGGGAGCTAGTGACACACACACACACACACACACACTGACCAAACTGGGGAACTAGTGACACACACACACTGACCAAACTGGGGAACTAGTGACACACACACACACACACACACACTGACCAAACTGGGGAACTAGTGACACAAACACACACTCCCACACACACACACACACACACTGACCAAACTGGGGAACTAGTGACACACACACACTGACCAAACTGGGGAGCTAGTGACACACACAAACACACACACTGATCAAACTGGGGAACTAGTGACACACACACACTGACCAAACTGGGGAACTAGTGACACACACACACACACACACACACACTGACCAAACTGGGGAACTAGTGACACAAACACACACTCCCACACACACACAAACACACACACTCCCACACACACAAACACACACTCCCACACACACAAACACACACTCCCACACACACAAATACACACTCCCACACACACAAAAACACACTCCCACACACACAAACACACACTCCCACACACACAAATACACACTCCCACACACACAAAAACACACTCCCACACACACAAATACACACTCCCACACACACAAAAACACACTCCCACACACACAAACACACACTCACACACACACAAACACACACACAAACACACACTCCTACACACACAAACACACACTCCCACACACACAAGCACACAAACACACACTCCTACAAACACACACTCCCACACACACAAACACACACTCCCACACACACAAACACACACACACAAACAACCACACACACATACACAAACTCCCACACACACTCCCACACACACAACCACACACTCCCACACACTCCCACACACACATACACAACCACACACTCCCACACACACACACACACACACACACCTTCTGTGTGCAGACGTTCCCTGTCTTCAGCCTCCGGTGCCAATGAATCATCCATTCAACTGCTTTGTTTTTTCTGCGTCTTTAAGCTTTACAGATATGTAAAAGAATAATACATAGCAAAGCAAATATTTCTGCACTTCCAGCCCTCACCTTGCTTTTTGCCTCATTCCCCACTCCTTTCCAGTCCCGGGTCCGTGCGACCCAGAGGACCTCATCGACGGGATCATCTTCGCTGCCAACTACCTGGGATCCACCCAGCTCCTGTCTGACAAGACCCCGTCCAAGAATGTCCGCATGATGCAGGCCCAGGAGGCGGTCAGTCGTATCAAGGTGAGGAGAGAGAAAGAGTCCCACTTCCTGTCAGTCCAGAATGTATGCAACAATAGTCTCAATTCCTGTCAGTCCAGAATGTATGCAACAATAGTCTCACTTCCTGTCAGTCCAGAATGTATGCAACAATAGTCTCAATTCCAGTCAGTCCAGAATGTATGCAACAATAGTCTCACTTCCTGTCAGTCCAGAATTTAATGCAACAATAGTCTCACTTCCTGTCAGTCCAGAATGTATGCAACAATAGTCTCACTTCCTGTCAGTCCAGAATGTATGCAACAATTGTCTCACTTCCTGTCAGTCCAGAATGTATGCAACAATAGTCTCACTTCCTGTCAGCCCAGAATGTATGCAACAATAGTCTCACTTCCAGTTAGTCCAGAATGTATGCAACAATAGTCTCACTTCCAGTCAGTACAGAATGTATGCAACAATAGTCTCACTTCCAGTCAGTCCAGAATGTATGGAACAATAGTCTCACTTCCTGTCAGTCCAGATTGTATGCATCAATAGTCTCACTTCCAGTTAGTCCAGAATGTATGCAACAATAGTCTCACTTCCAGTCAGTACAGAATGTATGCAACAATAGTCTCACTTCCAGTCAGTCCAGAATGTATGCAACAATAGTCTCACTTCCTGTCAGTCCAGAATGTATGCAACAATAGTCTCACTTCCTGTCAGTCCAGAATGTATGCAACAATAGTCTCACTTCCTGTCAGTCTAGAATGTATGCAACAATAGTCTCACTTCCTGTCAGTCCAGAATGTATGCAACAATAGTCTCACTTCCAGTCAGTCCAGAATGTATGCAACAATAGTCTCACTTCCAGTCAGTACAGAATGTATGCAACAATAGTCTCACTTCCTGTCAGTACAGAATGTATGCAACAATAGTCTCACTTCCAGTCAGTCCAGAATGTATGGAACAATAGTCTCACTTCCTGTCAGTCCAGATTGTATGCAACAATAGTCTCACTTCCAGTTAGTCCAGAATGTATGCAACAATAGTCTCACTTCCAGTCAGTACAGAATGTATGCAACAATAGTCTCACTTCCAGTCAGTCCAGAATGTATGCAACAATAGTCTCACTTCCTGTCAGTCTAGAATGTATGCAACAATAGTCTCACTTCCTGTCAGTCCAGAATGTATGCAACAATAGTCTCACTTCCTGTCAGTCCAGAATGTATGCAACAATTGTCTCACTTCCTGTCAGTCCAGAATGTATGCAACAATAGTCTCACTTCCTGTCAGCCCAGAATGTATGCAACAATAGTCTCACTTCCAGTTAGTCCAGAATGTATGCAACAATAGTCTCACTTCCAGTCAGTACAGAATGTATGCAACAATAGTCTCACTTCCAGTCAGTCCAGAATGTATGGAACAATAGTCTCACTTCCTGTCAGTCCAGAATGTATGCAACAATAGTCTCACTTCCAGTCAGTCCAGAATGTATGCAACAATAGTCTCACTTCCAGTCAGTACAGAATGTATGCAACAATAGTCTCACTTCCAGTCAGTCCAGAATGTATGCAACAATAGTCTCACTTCCTGTCAGTCCAGAATGTATGCAACAATAGTCTCACTTCCTGTCAGTCCAGAATGTATGCAACAATAGTCTCACTTCCTGTCAGTCCAGAATGTATGCAACAATAGTCTCACTTCCTGTCAGTCCAGAATGTATGCAACAATAGAATGTATGTATGCAACAATAGTCTCACTTCCAGTCAGTACAGAATGTATGCAACAATAGTCTCACTTCCAGTCAGTACAGAATGTATGCAACAATAGTCTCACTTCCTGTCAGTCCAGAATGTATGCAACAATAGTCTCACTTCCTGTCAGTCCAGAATGTATGCAACAATAGTCTCACTTCCTGTCAGTCCAGAATGTATGCAACAATAGTCTCACTTCCAGTTAGTCCAGAATGTCAGTCTCACTTCCAGAATGTATGCAACAATAGTCTCACTTCCAGTCAGTCCAGAATGTATGCAACAATAGTCTCACTTCCTGTCAGTCCAGAATTCAACAATAGTCTCACTTCCTGTCAGTCCAGAATGTATGCAACAATATCTCACTTCCTGCAAATGTATGCAATAGTCTCACTTCCTGTCAGTCCAGAATGTATGCAACAATAGTCTCACTTCCAGTCAGTCCAGAATGTATGCAACAATAGTCTCACTTCCAGTCAGTACAGAATGTATGCAACAATAGTCTCACTTCCTGTCAGTCCAGAATGTATGCAACAATAGTCTCACTTCCAGTCAGTACAGAATGTATCCAACAGTAGTCTCACTTCCTGTCAGTCCAGAATGTATGCAACAATAGTCTCACTACCTGTCAGTCCAGAATGTATGCAACAATAGTCTCACTTCCAGTCAGTCCAGAATGTATGCAACAATAGTCTCACTTCCAGTCAGTACAGAATGTATCCAACAATCGTCTCACTTCCTGTCAGTCCAGAATGTATGCAACAATAGTCTCACTACCTGTCAGTCCAGAATGTATCCAACAATAGTCTCACTTCCTGTCAGGCCAGAATGTATGCAACAATAGTCTCACTTCCTGTCAGTCCAGAATGTATGCAACAATAGTCTCACTTCCTGTCAGTCCAGAATGTATGCAACAATAGTCTCACTTCCAGTCAGTCCAGAATGTATGCAACAATAGTCTCACTTCCAGTCGGTCTAGTCTATACATGTAGTACTGACACTGTGACATGTATTAAAACATGAATGTTCTTTCACCCAGATTAAAGGACAGAGCGTTTTCATTTTTATCTTTAGGTAGTACTGAGTCTAAATGTGTTTAAACAGCCAGGTGGAATCGATGTTCGTTAGGTTTTTAGAATTTTTCTGATATTGTTTCTGATATTGATAAATATTTGTTTTATGACCACTTCTACAGATAATGTATTTTTTTATGCATGACAAAACACATAGCGCAACATATCACTCGTGGTATATGATCTCAAATATGATCTCATATAGGATCTCATGTTCGATCTCATATAGCACTGCTGTCAACCAATCAGAATTTAACATTTTAACTGGTTTATAATACTTTGTTTATATGTGGTCACTCACTTAACCAATTAGTTTACGATGTGTTGCAAACACACTCAAGATTGTAATTAGGAATGATACAATGAGTTATTCCTGACCACCTTATGGGTATTCCCCAGACATTCACAGTGCAGAATAATATACAATTAACTGTAGTAATTGTGTCAAAGTGAGCCCCCTGCTGGCCTGACTACCAAATGACCCATTGTAGACAGTTATTTATATATTCAGAGTTATTGAATTACAGAATGTTTGGTATACGTTACTGTTCAAAGGTTTAGAGTCACTTACAAATGACCTTGTTTTCCTTGAAAACACACATGAAAAGTGTTTTATAATGAAATATAGTTGATGAATTTGAAATATAAAAACATAATGGTTAGAAATATATATATTTAATCAAAAAAATGTATATTCCTTTTGCAGCAATTACAGCCTTGCAGACATTTGGCATTTTAGTGAGTGAATTCATTAAGATAATCTGAGAAGATTTCAACCCATCCTGAAGCACCTCCCACAAGTTAGATTGGCTTGATGAGCACACATCATACGGTCAAACTGCTCCCAGAACAGCTCAATAGGGTTGAGAACCACTCATTATAGACTAAGTACCAGCTGACTGCTTCCCCACTAAATTGTTCTTGCATAGTTTGAAGATGTGTTTTGGGTCATTATCCTGTTGTATGTTGTGTGAGGAAAATGACTCCAATCAAGTGTCGTCTACAAGATATATTTAAAAATGTAATTTCCTTTCTTCTTGAAAATCCCCTTTATGCTTTACAAATCTTTCACTTTGCCACCTCCAAAACACCCCCGGACTAGACTTTAATGTATTTGTCCTGTTTATCGGTTCTGCATTGCGACCTTCCACTGGCCATTTTATTCTGGTTAGAGACAGTTTGCAGTTTGCACTGTTCTCTGAAGGGAGAAAAACAAAGTGTTTTATGAGCTCTTCAATTTCTTGTCAATTTCTCACATGCAATAGTTTTCATTTCTATAGACAGAAATAGACTGACAAGTTTCACAGGCGAGTTTTTTGGTTTCGGGACATTTTGAGCCTGTAACTGGACCCACAAATGCTGATGCTCCAGATACTCAACTAGTCTTGAGACGACCCGTTTTATTGCTTCTTTAATCAGCACACACGTTTTCAGCTGTGAAAAAATAAGTACTTTCTAATGATCAATTAGCCTTTATGGTTGCTGATAATCTGCCTCTGTTCACCTATGTACTGTAGATATTCCATTACAAGTAAGCCATTTCCAACAACCGGAGTTAACAACTATTACAACATTTACAATGTCTACACTCTATTGCTGATTAACTTGATATTATTTTAAAGTATTGAAAATGTGGTTTTCTTTCAAAGACAAATATATTTCATTGACCTCAACATTTTGTGGACAGTTGTGTTTGTTCTAAAATGGGATGAACAAATGTATGTAATTATCAAACACACTGCCACTTAAACCCCGCCCACATCCATACAATATCTCTGCTGCTTTAGTCCCGCCCACATCCATACAATATCTCTGCTGCTTTAGCCCCGCCCACATCCATACAATATCACTGCTGCTTTAGCCCCACCCACATCCATACAATATCACTGCTGCTTTAGCCCCACCCACATCCATACAATATCTCTGCTGCTTTAGCCCCGCCCACATCCATACAATATCTCTGCTGCTTTAGCCCCGCCCACATCCATACAATATCTCTGCTGCTTTAGCCCCGCCCACATCCATACAATATCTCTGCTGCTTTAGTCCCGCCCACATCCATACAATATCCACTGCTGCTTTAGCCCCGCCCACATCCATACAATATCTCTGCTGCTTTAGCCCCACCCACATCCATACAATATCACTGCTGCTTTAGCCCCGCCCACATCCATACAATATCTCTGCTGCTTTAGTCCCGCCCACATCCATACAATATCTCTGCTGCTTTAGTCCCGCCCACATCCATACAGTCCCGCCCACATCCATATATCTCTGCTGCTTTAGCCCCACCCACATCCATACAATATCTCTGCTGCTTTAGCCCCACCCACATCCATACAATATCTCTGCTGCTTTAGCCCCGCCCACATCCATACAATATCTCTGCTGCTTTAGTCCCGCCCACATCCATACAATATCTCTGCTGCTTTAGTCCCGCCCACATCCATACAATATCTCTGCTGCTTTAGTCCCGCCCACATCCATACAATATCTCTGCTGCTTTAGCCCCACCCACATCCATACAATATCTGCTGCTTTAGTCCATACAATATCCTGCTGCTTTAGTCACCCATACAATATCTCTGCTGCTTTAGTCCCGCCCACACCCATACAATATCTCTGCTGCTTTAGCCCCGCCCACATTAAAAACGTAGACAGGGTCCAAGTTCTGCATCAAGTCTAACCCATTCTCCTGTGTGTGTGTGTTTGTTCCATGCCACGCAGACGGCCCAGAAATTAGCCAAAAACAAGAAGAAGGTTGGCATTGATTGGCTGTTTAGTGTTTATCCATAAGTGTGTGCTGTGCGAACGTCCCCATTGGCACCTTAGCTCCTATATAATGCACTGCTTCTGAAGAGATCCCTAATGCACTATAGGAATTGGTCTGCCAATTGGGACACATCCTGTTTTGTCTGTCTCTCCTCCGCCCGTTCTGTTTTCAGTTTTTTTACGTTCTGTTTTCTTTTTACTAGTGTTATTTTCTGAATCCAGCAACCAAGTCCTGTGTGTTGATTTGCACTGTTAGTTTTTTTCCATTGTTAGATCTGTCTGTCAGCAAAATCCGTCGGCATTTTCCCATTCCATGTCAGACATTTTCCAACTTAACCAAGAGTTTTTGAGTCGCTGACAGGGATACCTAGACATTCTGACGTTCAAAAGCGTTTCTGAGGAGGAAACTGAAATTGCTGGATGCAGAAAACATTTTTTTATATATACCTTGGCGTTGTGTTGTGTTTCTGGTTTGTATTTCTCCTCCGGCACAAGCTTCTTTTATATTGCATTATTTGACTGTGGTTGTTACACTTGTAAGACTGGATGCTGTGAAACCCTCCTGGGGCCCCCTGGTTGTGTTGCAGGCTGAGCAGCTGATGCTACCTGACAGTTTATATATATATATATATAGTATAAGGACCCCCTGGTTGTGTTACAGGCTGAGCAGCTGATGCTACCTGACAGTTTATATATATATATAGTATAAGGACCCCCTGGTTGTGTTGCAGGCTGAGCAGCTGATGCTACCTGACAGTTTATATATATATATAGTACCCCAGCTGGTTGTGTTGCAGGCTGAGCAGCTGATGCTACCTGACAGTTTATATATATATATATATATATATATATATATAGTATAAGGACCCCCTGGTTGTGTTACAGGCTGAGCAGCTGATGCTACCTGACAGTTTCTGCTTCCAATCTGCCAAACTCTCAATCCTCCCGGTTGTCCCTTTCGGACTGTATTTCACCTGGACTATTCTATTTTATAAGACTCTCTGCATTTAAAAAATGCATTTAATAATTATTTAACAAAACTGTCATAAATTCACCTAGCACAGCCAGAAGAGGACTGGCCACCCCTCTGAGCATGGTTCCTCTCTAGGTTTCTTCCTGAATTCGACTAATCAGGGTTTTGTTCCTTGCCATCGGGTTCAAGCTGGGTGTTTGTAAAAGCACTTGGTGACAACTCTGTTGTAAAAAGGGCTTTATGAAATAAATTTGATTGATCGATTGAATTAATCAATCTGGTCCCATCTCTGTAATGCTAAGGTTACCTAGAAGTCAGGGTTTTTAGAGACTTAAATGTCGTGCTTTTTTGGCTAACCTTGAATCAAGAACATCAAAAATATCAGGGAATTCATTTTATATATTTTTATTACTTTTACAACCTTAAATAACATTTATGAATGGCCAAAAGCCAGTGTAGAGTGAATGAGAACACAGCAGTATAACTAACTAGGCTAACCATACTACTAACCATCATTCTAAGCCTGGTACGAAACAGAGTACGTAACACTCTACTCAAAATGATACTAAACCCACTACTAAGCATAGCACTTAGCATGTTGCTAACCTCAGTACTAACCACTGTTCCTACCTCACAACTAACCTCAGTAACAAACCTAACACCGCAGGTGAAAAGGCTATGCTGAACACCGAACACTACCGAACTAATATCAAATGTTCTGTACTGGCCTGAGGTACACTGAAAGAAAACAACAGCACAATCTATAAACATATTACCTCCAAACCTTAAGTTGACTCGATTTTCTCTCAGTGTTGACCTGGCCCGACCTCTCTGTCTTTTTGATGGAACGATGTCAGCAGTATTGATCTCATGGACTTGATGTTCATTTGTTCTGTTTTGTCTGTTTCTTTCGGTTTCCCTGTGTGTGTGTGTGTGTGTGTGTGTGTGTGTGTGTGTGTGTGTGTGTGTGTGTGTGTGTGTGTGTGTGTGTGTGTGCGTGTGTGTGTTTGTGTGTATAAGCAGGCCCCAGAAGGTGAAGCCCAGCCCATGACAGAGGTGGACCTGTTCATCTCCACCCAAAGGATCAAAGTCCTCAATGCTGACTCACAGGTGCACACCATCTGCCAGATGAACCGTGGAGAAATGACAGCACCTTTTGTACATAGCCCCCCAATTTTTTCGGTCACCGAGGAACATTTGACAGTTGAACATCACGTAGAATAAAGTCATCATTGTACTATTTTGTCATTTCTTAACGGTTCATCCGATATGTATGAAAATACCCCGAAATTAAAACAGAAAGTCTACACTTTAAGCTCATTAACCTTGTATCCATTCAAACTCAAAGTGCTAAAGTACCGAATTGAAAAACCCCGAAAACAATGGTCACTGTCCAATAAATGATGGTGCCCATTGTGTATGCGCTGCTGCGCTCTCATTGGCCGACGTTGAGTGCGCATATTCAAATTCCCGGTCTGGCTGCCCAAGTACAACAATGTTCAGCCAATGGGAGCAGAGCACCATGTCCCGCGAGGCTCCTCTCTTCCTGCATTGTCAAGTTATCTCCGAAGGCAGCACGCCCTGAGGGCTGCTTGGGTAGGAGATTTACACAGGTTTACACAATGAAATAATCTGGCTTCTCAAGTCTGCAATATTACATTTATGAGAACATTATTGTGTCAAAATAGTCCAGATGTCTATACTTCTTGTCAGACTCTTCAAATTGTCACCTCCCTCTCTGTTCCTGTTTCTTCTCTCCTGCTGGCCCGGTTGAGACAAAGCTGCTCGGCTGCTCACGAAGCATAAGCGCTGATCGCTGAATCTCAGATAGCAACAGCAGCATTGCCCTTGTGTAGCTAGTTTATGTGCGCACTAGCGTCAGAAGTGCAGGTTTGAGCAGAGGCGCCAGCCACCTGATAGCCATGGTTACCGTGTGCGGTATGAGACGTTCACCGTATCGCCACCTCTTGACTGTCTACAGGAGACCATGATGGACCACCCCCTACGCACCATCTCCTACATCGCCGACATTGGCAACATCGTGGTTCTGATGGCACGCCGTCGCATGCCCCGTCCGGACTCCGGCGTGGAGGCCTCAGACCCAGCGGAGGACGAGAAGAAGCAACAGTACAAGATGATCTGCCATGTCTTTGAGTCCGAGGATGTGAGGATCTTTAGTAACCCCTTTCAATCTCTCCTTTTTAGCGCTCTTTTTTCATTATTTTCTCTTTCTCATTTTTATTCTTTTCTCTTTCGCTGTCTTTCTAATTTGAAGGTTGGTTGAATGTAAACAACAGCGTAGTTATGTTAGATGGTCACAATGTAATAGTTTTTGTATAGCCTTTATCTGCTTTACAGAATGTATTTTTCCCGTATAATCATTTGTGCATTGATATGATCTGCTACCTAATCATTTGTGCCTGGACAGTGTCATTGGGACACATCGAAATACCATATCAGACTTTGAGAAATGCCAAAAATGTGTTTTTGGGTGGAAGCTCGTTTTTTAGGGAATTCAGATATTTTACTTTGATATGTGAACAGGTAGTTGTTCACCAGTTCTATTTGTTTCAACCCGGAGGAGGGAGGCCTGCTTGGTTTGATCTGGTACATGAGTGGGTCTAATCAAATGTTTAAATCAAATTTCTTTATAATTTCTCTTTCACATCTCTATTCTCTATTTAGTTACAAGGTTGTCTTTCGCTCACTGTCTGTCTCACTCAGCCGACATTTCGATTTGACACCACCTGTTGAATAACTCTTATCTTCATATTATTTTAATGAAGTATTCAACGATGTTATCTTAGCCAAACCTCCACAGCCTCCTTTCCCATCAAATTGTGCCTTTTGGTTAACGGCGTTTAGCGTCACACAGACAGATACACACATCATGTGTGATTTATCAGAGCCCGGTCGACCTTTCCTGTGTCGCCATGCTCCGCTGATCTGACGACGGAGTGACACTCGCTAAGAGGAAACATTCGTCTTATCAATATTAAACAGTGTCCCCTGCTTTTTATCTGTTCAATCAAGTAAGTTGTGATGGCCTCAATAATTCTTTAGTAGAGATAGGCTATTGGATATGTTGTGTTTGAATAAAAGCAGCTCTAGAAGCAGTGCTATGTTTGTAGTGACAATATCTACTTTTTGTTTAATCTTTCTCAACTTGCCCATGGTTAAGTATTTTCTGTATTTTACATTCCCCACTCTTTTCCATTCCGTTTTATTAACCAGCGCCTTCTGTCTCCAACTTTCTATCTAATCCTTTCTCTCTTTCCCCTCTTTCTCCTTCCTCCCATCTCTTTTGCCACACTTTCCCCTTCAGGCACAGCTGATAGCACAGTCAATAGGCCAGGCCTTCAGTGTGGCCTACCAGGAGTTCCTGAGGGCAAACGGAATCAACCCTGAGGACCTGAGCCAGAAGGAGTACAGTGACCTGCTCAACACCCAAGACATGTACAACGACGACCTCATACACTTCTCCAAGTCTGAGAACTGCAAAGATGTGAGTCCATCTTGTCTATTCATGGCTCTACCGACTATAAAACTTTTTTTTCATGCGATATGGATTTTTTTTTCTGTTTAGATTTTGACAGAAAGTACAATATCATTTTTAACATAATGGAAGTCTTAAGTGAGAAGTTCAGGGATTATCTATATAACTAATATGATTCCGGAGGGAAAAAATATGATCATATGTTAAAGCCAAAATCTAAACTGGTTCTCCAGCAGACTACTAAGATTGGCTCATTTGCTTTGTCCAGAAGAAGCAGATAAAATAATATTCCAAATAATACGGCTCTAGTCCTATGATACAGTAAAACAAAAAAGCTTTACAATAAAATGTACAAGTAGTTATCTTGGTTCTGAACTACTGTATGTTGTAAAGGTTATGGCAAGCAATCAAAAAAGATGTTTAAAGATGTATGCTCAATGCAAACGCATAACCAACGCATTACTGCTCTGCCGGTTGCACAAAAGAAAAAAGAAAAACAAAATTGTTTGTCCGCTATTAATCAAACTCTAGAAATGGCACATAAAGTCTAGTGTACAATACCTTCCATATTTGGAACGTAAGCATTTTTCCTATTTTTGGTGAGTTTACATCCTCAGATTTTGCTTTTGTAGTTAGAATACCAATTGAATGCCAATTGTTTTTGTAAAAAAGGTTTAATTAATGCATATAATTGATTTGGTGGTTTTGATTCTCCTCAGGTTTACATTGAAAAACAGAAAGGTGAGATTCTAGGTGTGGTCATTGTGGAGAGTGGCTGGGGCTCCATTCTGCCCACAGTCATCATAGCCAACATGTTGCATGCTGGTCCATCTGAGAAGTCAGGTTGTCTTAACATCGGAGACCAGATCATGTCTATTAATGGGACCAGTCTGGTGGGGCTCCCACTGTCTACATGCCAGACCATCATAAAGGTAACACTCTCACTTCCTCTCTCTTTTACTCTCTCTCTCACTTCATCTCTCTTACACTCTCTTTCTCTCTCTCACTTCCTCTCTCTTTTACTCTCTCTCTCTCTCACTTCATCTCTCTTACACTCTCCCCCTCTCTCTCTCTCTCTCACTCTCCCCCTCTCTCTCTCCCTCTCTCTCTCTCTATGACTCTCTGTCTGTCTGTCTCTCTATGAGTCTCTCTCTCACGTCCTCTCTTTTACACACACTCTCTCTCTCTCCCTCTCTCTCTGTCTCTCTCTCTCTCTCTCTTTCTGTCTGTCTCACTCTCACTTCCTTTCTCTTTGTCTCTATGACTCTCACGCACACTCTGTCGTTCTGGTGGCACTTTCCCTCTACAATATCCCTTGTCTTCTAACACTGACGTTGCGAAAACTACTTTATTGAGTAAGGTGCATTGTCCAGTCATACTGTGGTTGTCCCACTTGGCTATCTCAAGGTAGATGCACTAACTGTAAATTATCTGGATTTAATTGTCTCCAAATGCTTCGGCCAGCTTTAAAGTAACGGAGGCACACATATCCTTTAAAGTAACGGAGGCACACATATCCTTTAAAGTAACGGAGGCACACATATCCTTTAAAGTAACGGAGGCACACATATCCTTTAAAGTAACGGAGGCACACATATCCTTTAAAGTAACGGAGGCACACATATCCTTTAAAGTAACGGAGGCACACATATCCTTTAAAGTAACGGAGGCACACATATCCTTTAAAGTAACGGAGGCACACATATCCTTTAAAGTAACGGAGGCACACATATCCTTTAAAGTAACGGAGGCACACATATCCTTTAAAGTAACGGAGGCACACATATCCTTTAAAGTAACGGAGGCACACATATCCTTTAAAGTAACGGAGGCACACATATCCTTTGCGGTATCGCTATTTCAATTTGCTCTGCATCTGTTTGGTTCCTTGCTGAACGTCTGTTGGCATGTTGAGTTTTCTTTCATATGAAACTGGCAATGCCAGTGTTATCAATGCCGGTGTTATCAATGCCGGTGTTATCAATGCCAGTGTTATCAATGCCAGTGTTATAAATGCCAGTGTTATCAATGCCAGTGTTATAAATGCCAGTGTTATCAATGCCAGTGTTATAAATGCCAGTGTTATAAATGCCAGTGTTATAAATGCCAGTGTTATAAATGCCAGTGTTATCAATGCCAGTGTTATCAATGCCAGTGTTATCAATGCCAGTGTTATCAATGCCAGTGTTATAAATGCCAGTGTTATAAATGCCAGTGTTATAAATGCCAGTGTTATAAATGCCAGTGTTATAAATGCCAGTGTTATCAATGCCAGTGTTATCAATGCCAGTGTTATCAATGCCAGTGTTATCAATGCCAGTGTTATCAATGCCAGTGTTATAAATGCCAGTGTTATAAATGCCAGTGTTATAAATGCCAGTGTTATAAATGCCAGTGTTATAAATGCCAGTGTTATAAATGCCAGTGTTATCAATGCCAGTGTTATCAATGCCGGTGTTATCAATGCCAGTGTTATCAATGCCGGTGTTGTCAATGCCGGTGTTGTCAATGCCGGTGTTATCAATGCCGGTGTTATCAATGCCAGTGTTATAAATGCCAGTGTTATCAATGCCAGTGTTATCAATGCCGGTGTTATCAATGCCGGTGTTATCAATGCCGGTGTTGTCAATGCCGGTGTTATCAATGCCAGTGTTATAAATGCCAGTGTTATAAATGCCAGTGTTATCAATGCCAGTGTTATCAATGCCAGTGTTATAAATGCCAGTGTTATAAATGCCGGTGTTATAAATGCCAGTGTTATAAATGCCAGTGTTATAAATGCCAGTGTTATCAATGCCAGTGTTATCAATGCCAGTGTTATCAATGCCAGTGTTATAAATGCCAGTGTTATCAATGCCAGTGTTATCAATGCCAGCGTTATCAATGCCAGTGTTATCAGACCGGCTTCATTCCTTCTCCCAGGGTTTGAAGAACCAGTCTCGTATCAAGCTGAACATCGTCCGGTGCCCGCCCGTGACCACGGTGCTCATCAGACGACCTGACCTCAGATACCAGCTGGGCTTCAGCGTACAGAACGGCATTGTGGGTATCACTGTGTGTGGACCGTGTGTTTCTGATTGATGTGCTGGTTCACAGTGGACTCTCGAGGGGATGGGCTTATGTTCCCGCTGAAACTGACTTGTTGACTTGTTTCCTTCTAACCAATAGATCTGCAGCCTCATGCGAGGAGGCATCGCTGAAAGGGGCGGGGTCAGGGTCGGACACCGCATCATTGAGATCAATGGCCAGAGCGTGGTGGCCACGCCCCATGAGAAGATTGTTCACATCCTGTCCAACGCTGTGGGCGAGGTGAGGCGGAACGCTGAGCCTGTTAACGCAAAATATGAATACGCCGAAACAAGCCCCGTTATGAGTGGGTTGGAATAGGACACATTCCACTTCTGTTGGTGTTTGGTGAATGATTGGACGAGGGTAGAGCTGACGCTCAAGGTTAGAACGGAGGCACGGTGTTGTGTTGAGGTTAAGGGTTACGTTTATAGCTAGTGTTGGAATGAGAATGTTTAAATTGAACTTAAGGGTTTGGGGTTGCCTAGTTACTGAATCAATTATCAGCATAGACAGCAGTAGATCTCAATATAACCCCCCCTCCCCCCCACCAGATCCACATGAAGACGATGCCCGCTGCCATGTATCGTCTGCTGACAGCCCAGGAACAACCTGTTTACATCTAGAGCCGATTTCCCTCCATGACCCTTGACCTTTTGACCCCTCGAAGACCTCGCCCGCTGAATCGGCAACTTTGATCGATTATCTAGAATCCTGACCTGAGACATCATTGCACCTCCCTGCAAGAGCATTTCCTCTACCTTCCTCAGATCCCAGCTGACTGTCTGTTAGAGCATCTCCTCCACCTTCCTCAGAGCCCAGCTAACCTTCTGCAAGAGCATCTCCTCCACCTTCCTCAGATCCCAGCAGACTATCTGTGAGAGCATCTCCTCTACCTTCCTCAGAGCCCAGCTAACCTTCTGTAAGAGCATCACCTCCACCTTTCTCAGATTCCAGCGGACCTTCTGCAAGAGCATCTCCTCCACCTTCCTCAGATCCCAGCGGACTATCTGTAAGAGCATCTCCTCCACCTTCCTCAGATTCCAGCTGTCTGTAAGAGCATCTCCTCCACCTTCCTCAGATCCCAGCGGACTATCTGTAAGAGCATCTCCTCCACCTTCCTCAGATTCCAGCTGTCTGTAAGAGCATCTCCTCCACCTTCCTCAGATCCCAGCGGACTATCTGTAAGAGCATCTCCTCCACCTTCCTCAGATTCCAGCTGTCTGTAAGAGCATCTCCTCCACCTTCTTCAGATCCCAGCGGACTATTAGAGACTGAAGTTTCCCCAGCCTTACGAGTTGACCTGCCGGGTTCTTCGGATTCCCAGTTTAACCAGTCCAATAGTTTGGATGTTGTGAGAAGTTTGACTCCACCAGCCAACTCCTCTTTCAAGCTGCCCCCCCCTCCCATTCTAACGCTCTACTGTTTATTGTCCCTCCTTTCTCTCTCCCTGTCCACCTCTCTCATAACTTTCTCTGTATTTGTCTCTCATTTATATCTCTCTGTCGGTCTCCTTCCCATGTGTTGATAGCTCTGATCCATATTTCAGTCTCTGTTCCGGGTCATTCTTCTGCTGGACTGTTCCCTTGTGTTCTCTAACAAGTCGAACAGAGATAAGATTCTGATAAGACCCGGTTCCACTCTGAACAACCAATCCCTCCTCGTCTCTAAAACATTCCGTGACTTTCATTGATCGTCAAACCAGCGATGAAAGACTTGTCCCAGAATTTGGAGTTTTGCCCAATCAAGTCCAACAAAACAAACCGTGCTCAAGATCCTGATGAATTCTTTCTGCGAGAAACGTATTAGGTCTATATTTGGTTTCTTACTCACTAATGTCTTTGGTCAATTTCTATCTATCCATGGAATTCACATTCCCGAACAAAGTGCTGTCCAGGAAATCCGTTTCCAAAAGTTTAGAGGCTTGGGCTCAGCACGGCTCCGGTCACGTGCGCAGCTTTCATTGGTGGCGTCACGCACTCACGTGCACGGTTTCTGTTTATCCTGGGGCCTCTGCCTCATCAAAGTACCATGTTGCATATTTTAAAGCCACTTTGAGACCATGTGTTACAACTCACATAGTCTTTCAACCAAACCGGATCCTCGTTCCCTCTCTAGGGCTATAAGTAGGGTTCTTGTCGAAAGTGTGCTCTATCTTAGGTGATAGAGTGTGATTTGGGCTGCACACCGGCTGTACAGGACTGCGATGGTCGAACACTGTAGGATAAAACGGCCGCACAAAAGCGGTTTACCTTCATTTTAATCCGAGTTGGCTATAAAATACCTCGCTCAAGCCTCAGATTCTGTTACAGTACGACCTTATAATGTGCAATTAAACGATTTTGTATTTTATTTTTCAGAATTTTACATTCCTCTGTATTATTATGAATAATTATTGTGATTTAATAGGAAATGCTTTAAAGTATTTTTTTGGGCGTTGTTGAATTCTCTGCAGTTTTTACGCCAGACGTTTACTGTATTTCTACGGCCATCATATATTGGTTAGCATTTGGATCGTTAGCTTTGTACTTGAAGGATACTTGTCATAGCACAGGATATGGGGCCATTTATTTGTTGTTTACAAGCGTATTTATTTATTTTTTGTTTAGATTACATTCTGCCCAGCAAATGTGATTACGTTACTTTGCAAGTCCTCAAATTGATCAATGTGTTAAGGGATGTGTTAACCCTTTATATCTGCCTTCCCGGTTGAGAGTTTGTGTTTTGGCAGCTACAATGGAAGCATTTCAGCCCTGTTTATACCGACCTCTAAAATGTGTCCCGGGGACAGTAATAGAAATCCGGACGTGATCCACACAAAAGCTGCATGTTAGAACCAGGTATAAATAGGGTCCTGGTCCTGGTAGCAAAATGATAATATGTTTAGATTGAGCTTTGGGAGGATTGTTGCAGTGGATTATGGGTAGACGATGGGAACAGACGACTACTGTTCGTCTCCTTCTCAAGTTGTACGAGACTAATGAGAAGGTTGACACTTTATTTTTTAGAGTCCCAATTTCCATCTGTAGTTATTCGTAAGATGGGTACACCATCAAAACACATCTCGTTCTGCTGATAATCAAAGACTGGAGTTATGTTTAGAATGGAACGTTTAGGATAAAGATTATGGTTTGATTAAGGGGTTCGTTGAAATGTTCTTGATAAACTACAGAGCATCACATACAGAAACACTGTTGGGACTCTCCAGTGTGAGTAACCAGACAGTAATTACGGAACTGGATTAGATTCCATTACTGCACTCAGCACCGTAAGTCGCTCTGGATGAGAGCATCTGCTAAATGACTTAAATTTAAAATATGGATGATTCCTCGTCCATAACCTCATATCTTCCCCTTTCGTGATCCACCTGGCCTGCTGTATGAACTTCAATGCTCTTTATTTCCTCACAGTCCACAAAAAACGTCTGTCTTCTCGCTCCGATCATATTCTGACCCTGTGTAGCCCTGCGTCCCGGTATTTCACATGTTCCGATTTTGCCCACGTTTTCTTAAAACCGATTGGAAGACACACAGATTGTGATCAGTTCTGAAACTTCATTCTAGGAAGCTTCCACCTCGTCGATGGTGTATTACTTATTGATCTTATATTCAGAAATCCCCCAATATCCTGTCCCCTGCGTCACACCCCACCAGAGACACGCCCCCTCTGGACATGTGTTTACAAAAGAATGTCACTGACAGTTTTTGGGGCTTGTGGGACACATTACGGCGCCGCCCCCAAACTGCTGCTGACATCATGGCCTGTGTTCTCCTGAAACCATTGATTGTTCTTTAGCTCTAGCTCATCTCTAAAGCTCATTTTGGCCTTATATCTATTACTGAACTTTTGATAACGCTGAGCTATTAGCTAAACGGTACCGCGGCTACGCTACGTATGGTTCGACCATATTACGTTCGAGCACCGACTGTCTGTGGAGTCGTCAAAGGCGATTAAACGCTGTATACTTCCTGCTTCTAGTGTGTGTGTGACGTGCGACACAACTTCTTTACTCCACGTTAAACCCAAACCAGTCGGAATACATAGTAATATATACATGAGTATAAATATAAAGGTATATATACTTCTAACAGTTTTTTTCGTGTGTTTACATTGGATTTACTATATAAGCAAGCTTTATTGACCGACAGGGAAGTGGAACGGAGGACTGTCGTTGGTAGGGCCTTTCGACCGGACGGTGATAAAGCTGGTTTCATGAGAAGTAAAAACGTAGTTTGAGGTGATAGTGTGAAGACATGACTGTACATATTCGGCTAGAGCACAAGGTAACGAACACATGGGGCGTATTGCTAGTGACGCCCTGTCCATGTTGTGACCTCTTGTTAAGCGATTGGAGAACGAACACACGTGTACGAGTAGACGTTACAAAGTAATGGGTTTACTAGTGTTTATCAAGCACTGTTTTGAATGTAATTGATCTTAAAACTGTTCGTCGACATGTCTGAAAATGATTTTAAAAAAACCACATGGATACTAAAACACTTTCTGTAAAAGCTACGGCAATGTGTACTTATTTGCTGGCTTTTCTGTGATGTTACATTTACAACAATAAACTACTTGCGGACGGATGTACTCGTGTTTTTTATGGCCGGATTTTTACTATAAGAAACTACAACCCCCATCACCACTGTCAACACGGTTGTGTTTTCACTTATAAAATGAGATGTTTGTGCACGTGTCCAAGATTGTACAAGACCCTGAAGATGTTAACATTGATAAATAGCATTAGCATGACCCTCAGGCTAAATTAATTACAGCTAAGTTGAACATACAAGACCTTGATAGTCACGGTTTTCCTGACACTCAGATTTTTCTTGATTCTCAGGTATTTGAATTCATATAAAACCTTTAATATGAGGTTGCTGGCGTAGAACTTAATGTACTTAATTGAATGAATAGTAAAAATATATATATATAAAGTATTTATCCAATCGATTCACATGAATTCCTGTCAACAGTTCCTGTCAACTGTCAACATGTTCTGAAAGGTCCAGCAGATCTCCGTCCTCCCAATGTATTCCCGGGGATCTGTGTTTTGCATGTTTTACATTAGAGATATTGTTTGATTGACACATCTACCGTGAATGCATATAAAACCTGTAAAGATCTTTATCTTAAAGTGGCAGATCAAACAAACACGGTTGATCTTCAGGGACAATCATTCAGCCAAATCGGTAACAAATTGCTATTAATGAGAAATGTCCATTTTAAAACCTTTTAGTCTTGGTATAAGGTTCCCCGGGTTCTCTCATAATGCAATAACCAACATTATAGATACAGTATGAACTGTGCACAGCAAACATTTTAGCAGAGCACAAATTAAAACACACATTCTGTCTCACGCACACACACCTTATGCACATCACACACACATTTTTGTCATTTTGCAGACACGGGTCAATGCCTCGCTTTAAGGCACAGATGTTTATTTGTCAGCTCAGGGTTTAGCATCAACAACCCTTGACCACTAGCCGATCTGACACATGCAAACACGCACAACCTTTATGATGCTACTACTTAGTATAGTCTTTGGGACTCTCTTTTAGAGTTTGATAGAACGGCTTTTTGTGCCTCGCCAGTCCTTGTCAATGGTAGTGGCCCTAAGAACAACCAGGTTAAAAAAGAATTCAGAAAAGATACGCGATAAGAAGTTAGTTAAACCAAAAGGTTGTCTATTTTCTTCTGCATCTTATGGGTCCATGTGCCAGGTCCGCGTGCCACGTCTGCGTATGCCGTAAAAATAAGACCAGCATGTATATACCGGTACACCTCCCGGAACACATGCATCAAAGTACAGTTTCCCTGCAAACGCCGATGAGACTGTGGGGACGCTCCTGATGATCCAGACGTGAGCCCGCACGTGACCCCGACCTGGAACCCACTCTAGATCCCGTTCTGGACCGGGACCTGGACCGGCCTCCCTGCCGGGCTTCTAGCGGCTGCTGCTCGGCCCAGGTGAAGGTGCTGAGGTCTCCACAGCTTCGGAGGTGTAGAAGGCCGGGTCTTTTCCGTAGGGGCTGGGGGAGCGTCTGGGAGGAGCAGTCCGACAGAGGGAAACCGGGCCGGGCCTGGGGTATAGCTGGGTCTGGAGGCGCCGCCGCCGATACTGTGATCACCTGGAGAAACAGAGTAGCACAGAGTGGAACTGTCTTGTGTGAAGGGAAATGAACAGTATGATGAATGAGGTCTTCAGTTTCTTGTCAATTTCTCAGGTGGTATAGCCTCAATTTGTCACGTGGAATAGCCTCAATTTGTCACGTGGAATAGCCTCAATTTCTCACGTGGAATAGCCTTAATGTCTTAGGTGGTATAGCCTCAATTTGTCACATGGAATAGCCTCAATTTGTCACGTGGAATAGCCTCAATTTGTCACGTGGAATAGCCTCAATTTCTCACGGGAATAGCCTCAATTTGTCACGTGGAATAGCCTCAATTTCTCACGGGGAATGGCCTCAATTTGTCACGTGGAATAGCCTCAATTTGTCACATGGAATAGCCTCAATTTGTCACGTGGAATAGCCTCAATTTGTCACATGGAATAGCCTCAATTCCTCACAGGGAATGGCCTCAATTTGTCACGTGGAATAGCCTCAATTTCTCACGTGGAATAGCCTCAATTTCTCACGTGGAATAGCCTCAATTTCTCACGTGTAATAGCCTCAATTTCTCACGTGGAATAGCCTCAATTTGTCACGTGGAATAGCCTCAATTTGTCACGTGGAATAGCCTCAATTTGTCACGTGGAATAGCCTCAATTTCTCACGGGGAATGGCCTCAATTTGTCACGTGGAATAGCCTCAATTTGTCACGTGGAATAGCCTCAATTTGTCACATGGAATAGCCTCAATTTGTCACGGGAATAGCCTCAATTTGTCACATGGAATAGCCTCAATTTGTCACGTGGAATAGCCTCAATTTGTCACATGGAATAGCCTCAATTTGTCACATGGAATAGCCTCAATTTGTCACGGGGAATAGTTGCTCATAATGAGCCTCTGTACACCTATGTAGATATTCCATTAAAATATGATATTACCAGCTAAAATAGTCATATTACACAAAAAATGTCAACATTGTATTTCTAATCAATTCGATGTCATTTTAATGGACAAAAAGTTTTTTGTTTTTTTTCAATACATTTCTGAGTGACCCAAAACTTTTCAATGAGTCTATATCTGTATTAGCCTCTATTGAATATCTACCTGTTCTATATAGGCTCCATGGTATATACCTGTTCTATATAGGCTCCATGGTATATACCTGTTCTATATAGGCTCCATGGTATATACCTGTTCTATATAGCTAGCACTGCGTACAGCCTCCTCCATATGTTCCTGGTCTGAGCGTAGCACACTGCGAATGCTGTCCACCAACTGCTGGACCTCAGGGATCAGACTGGAATGGGCCGGCTGCTCCAGGAAGCGACTGACCAGGCGCTGGGTGTGCCTGTAGCTTTGGTAATCTACCATGGAGGAGGGCCGGGGCCGCCGAGGCGTCCGACCTCCCCGCCGGAGGGTCACTGTCTGGGGCAGATCTGACTGGGCAGCCAGGGCGGACTGGGAAGTCTGGGTGGAGGCCTCGATGGTGTACGTGGCCGTCTGGCAGCTTAAAACTGAAGACGATTGGGGTGAGAGAGATACATTTAGTCAGTCCGTAGACCTCAGCATGCTCTGGGACATCTGTTGAAAGCGTTAGCGCTTAACAGTTTAGCCACCAACTGGCTGTAAACAGATCCTAACTTGTCGGCTGACAGATGCAAAAGCTGTAGATTGACTGAGGAGTGACAGACGGAATATTCCAGAAGTACGTGATACTCTTCTACCTTTGACAGCGAGGTCAAGCAGTACGGGGTCGCTGTTGGAGCGTCTGATTCTCTGACGCTGGGGACCTCTGATGCCTGGAACGTCAGCGTCCTCGGGAACCCTTGCCTGGGGCCGAGGGGCCAGTCGCGGAGATGGAGACTCTGGAACAACCGGCGTTTGGGCACTCACGTCTTCTAACAAAGGAAACAATATTACATTACATTTCCACATGTTCTCAAACTCATATCAAGATATCTAGAATGTCAGTACTGCTATTGGCAGCAGTTGTCGTGCGTAAAACCCTCGTCAATTCAATTGGCAGCTTTTCAAATAAGCTAGCAGACAGCCAGACACACTCACTCAGGGAATCTCTTTTTAATATGTTTGATCATTTTGTTTGTTGGCATAGAGCAGATAAAGCGAAGGAGGAGTGTATTGTGTGACAGATTCTCGTCTAGTTTAAACGCCAGTCGTGAACAAGTCCTACAGAGCAACTGCCATTGCAGGTCGGTTCAAACTAACTGGCGTCATGACGGCCAGCCCCTCACTCATGCGTGACAGGACCCAGGTACCGTAATAGCATCAGAAATAATAGCTAATGCTGTTGCTGCTGTCCAAGTTTAGGATTCGCCCGTAGAGACAGAGATTCGATTACAACCCTGGTTCTGCATAGAGCTGTACCTCCCTGCAACCGTAGAAAGGTTACAAATTAAACCGCTGTGTTTGTTCGGGATTTCTCGATGGGGCTGTGTTTACACATCAAATGTCCTTCTGTCTGACCTTTCAGGGAAGATACCGTCATTTCTCCCATTTTTGTAGGAAAGTCTCCGCCGCTGTAACCAGACGACAACAAATGCCCTGGCCCTTGTACTGTTAAACGCTATCTAGCCAGATGGAACGGTGACAGATAACCCAAATGACACAATAAATACACATTAGTGGGCTGACCCTGTAAGCTTACCATGGACAAAGAATGACAGGTCTTCATGCCTTCTGTTCGATTTCTCTAGCAATGTTTCTAAATGAGAGCATTTCTAACTCAAATCCCATTTGACTTCAGTGAACTATATTAGGATTTCTACCCATTATATCAAAATCACGAAATTTGTTTAGAAAAAGTCTATGTTAACAATTAACATTAGAAATGTGGCATTTGGAAATTCAGATAATAGTTACCACACGATTTGCATTTTTCTCAGTGAAATAAGAATTTGACCCCTTTGCAAAACACGACTTTGTGATTGCCAACATGGGTTTTGCCACCAAGTACTGAGTTCAGACGTTTCTTCTAGTTGGCCACCAGGTTTACACACTCTTCTAACCTCACCTCGTTACCAGTATGAAAGACACCTAGGAGCCAGAAATCTTACCGATTGAAAGAGGATCAAATACTTATTTCAGTAAAATGAAAATCAATGTATTAACCTATTTGAAACGCGTTATTCTGGATTATATTTGGTTGTTATTCAGTCGCTCACAATTCAGACCTAAACCAATTCAAAAGAATTTCATTGTTCAGTATGACGCATGTCATTCGGTACCCAGGATAATAAAAAATACTTTTGATACTTTTTTTGATACACTGTTCAAATAAACCTACCATAAAAATGATAGACTGATCATGTCTTTGTCAGTTGGCAAACGTACAGAATCAGCAGGGGATCAAATCACTTCTTCCTTCACTGTACATTTAAGACATAAATACCATTTTGTTAATCCATCCTTAACAACCGGGCTAGGTTAAATGCCCATTAGGGTCTGTTTTAGAGGATTTTGGTTTTAGATTCCATCACTCAGAGTACCTATGATAAAAATGACAGACTCCTACATGCTTTGCGTTCATCCGTGTGACCTACCTCTAACTGAAGTACCCGCCTCTGAGCTGTCCATCAACTCTTCTGCCAAATCTGTCAGGTCAGTCATTGGGATCTGAATTTCTGTCTCCTGAACAGAACACGTTTATTAGAGACGATGCCATAACTGGAGATGGAGACGTTAAAACCCATTTTAAAATAAACTCTAATAATGAACACATTATTTAAAAAACTAACCCAACTCTTAAAAATCCCCATTAAAGTAGCAGAATGCTATTTCAAGCACCCCAACATGGTAGGTTGGGTTAGCATGACGTTAATTAGCGCAGTATTTGAGAATGCCATAGTATGAATAATGTCATAAAATGTAAAAACAACAGACGTATCTCTGTTAGAAAAATTCAGACTTAAACCAATTGGCCATCGCTGCATTCTGAGAAAAAAATAATACAAATTCCTTAACCCTACATTTCTATTGTTGTTTAAGTTGTTACAAATATATTGGCTAGTTTTGCTTACATGCGCAAAGGATTAAGGGCAAAGGCTTCCTATTGTGGTGGATGGAAATAGCAAGCTTCAAATATGTTTGCACTAGTTTTGTTTCCAGAAGTGTTGATCCAGAAAACTGAAAGTGTGGAGGGAAATAACCTTGCATTGTAAAGATGACTTATTAAATATGTACCTACAGCTCTAGCTACAATAACTTTAGGCCTAATTAACATCTGCCTTGTTATCAAAGTTTCAAATTTTGCTGTTGCAAATTTTCTAGTTAATAAAAGTGAGATTGTCCGTGTAATTAAAGTTTTTTTATGAAAGGAATTAAGATTCCAGTCCATGAAACACATGAATTACGAGTTTATTTCTGTAAGCGGGAGATTGCGTTGTAGCAAAGACAGCTCCATCCAGGCCCCTGCAATTATTTTTTAATTTCCCCGGTAATTGCATTTCCCGGTAAAAACATCTAAAAATAAATACCGCCCAACTAAAACTCCAGTTTTACCTGCAACCAAATGACCTGATTGGTGGTTGACTACCTCCACCCAAAGGCGACTATTAAGGTGTTTGTGAATAAATTACCTGCGTTGCTGCGGCAACGGTGGAGCCGCCAGCGACGGCTTCGTATGGAGGGGGAGGATCCAGGGGGCAGAACACCTCTACTCCTTTAAACCGGGCGCCGTAGATGTGAGGTAACGGTATGACGCTGTCGCCGAACATACGGCGAGCCAGACGCGGCGTATACGAGTAGAACGTCGAGAAGTACGACGGGGGAGGGGCGGGGGGAACGAACTCGTCCGGGTCGGGGATGACAACGGGCTCCTCCGCCTCCTCTGTGATTGGCCTGGGTTCATCCTATCGACGTGAGGGGGGGGGACACAATTCAAGCCAATACAATGGGTTGTTACTAGTTTCTGTTGCCACAAAGCTCTGAACGACAAGCTGCTTCAACAATTACCATGTGATTAGTTGTGATTGGGCCAGGTGCCGGTATGTGACAGGTGATAGGTGTTTGTAGGACATGTGATTAGTTTTGATTTGGCCAGGTGCCGGTATGTGACAGGTGATAGGTGTTTGTAGGACATGTGATCAGTTGTGATTGGGCCAGGTGCCGGTATGTGATAGGTGATAGGTGTTTGTAGGACATGTGATCAGTTGTGATTGGGCATGGTGCCGGTATGTGACAGGTGATAGGTGTTTGTAGGACATGTGATTAGTTGTGATTGGGCCAGGTGCCGGTATGTGACAGGTGATAGGTGTTTGTAGGACATGTGATTAGTTTTGATTTGGCCAGGTGCCGGTATGTGACAGGTGATAGGTGTTTGTAGGACATGTGATCAGTTGTGATTGGGCCAGGTGCCGGTATGTGACAGGTGATAGGTGTTTGTAGGACATGTGATCAGTTGTGATTGGGCATGGCGCCGGTATGTGATAGGTGATAGGTGTTTGTAGGACATGTGATTAGTTTTGATTTGGCATGGTGCCGGTATGTGATAGGTGATAGGTGTTTGTAGGACATGTGATCAGTTGTGATTGGGCATGGTGCCGGTATGTGACAGGTGATAGGTGTTTGTAGGACATGTGATCAGTTGTGATTGGGCATGGTGCCGGTATGTGACAGGTGATAGGTGTTTGTAGGACATGTGATCAGTTGTGATTGGGCATGGCGCCGGTATGTGATAGGTGATAGGTGTTTGTAGGACATGTGATCAGTTGTGATTGGGCATGGTGCCGGTATGTGACAGGTGATAGGTGTTTGTAGGACATGTGATCAGTTGTGATTGGGCATGGCGCCGGTATGTGATAGGTGATAGGTGTTTGTAGGACATGTGATCAGTTGTGATTGGGCATGGTGCCGGTATGTGACAGGTGATAGGTGTTTGTAGGACATGTGATTAGTTGTGATTGGGCATGGTGCCGGTATGTGACAGGTGATAGGTGTTTGTAGGACATGTGATTAGTTGTGATTGGTCGGCCATACCTGACATGGTCTTCTGGTGGAGAAGATCTGTAGGTAGCGGAGAGCAGCTGCCACTAGACAGACTGCAGTGGTCAGGGCATTCAGAGCACACAGTGCAAACAGGACCTTCTGGAAACAGACAAACAGACAGAAACAGGCAGACAGACAGGCAGACAGACAGACAGGCAGAAAGACAAACAGACAGACAGGCAGACAAACAGACAGAAACAGGCAGACAGACAGACAGACAGAAGGCAATGTTAGGTAGAACCGACCTCCAGTAACCTCACTCCTAACTCGATTTTTGGTTAACCTAATTAACAGAATGAATTCAGAGACAAACACCTTGAGCAGGACCTTCATGGTACTACAGGATGATCCGGGGAACAGTTTAAGAAGTTCTCCCTCTGGACAATTGGCAGTGAGAGTCTGAGGACAGCAGTTGCAAACGTCCCCTGTCTTGCTCTAGAACACACATCATAGAACACGCATCACACACCGGATACAAGGCCGTCAGATTCTCTCTAGAAAACTCATCATAGAACACACATCACATACCAGATACAAGGCCGTCAGATTCACTCTAGAACACGCATCACACACCAGATACAAGGCCGTCAGATTCTCTCTAGAACACACATCACACACCAGATACAAGGCCGTCAGATTCTCTCTAGAACACACATCACACAACGGATACAAGGCCGTCAGACTCGCTCTAGAACACACATCATAGAACACACATCACATACCAGATACAAGGCCGTCAGATTCACTCTAGAACACGCATCACACACCAGATACAAGGCCGTCAGATTCACTCTAGAACACGCATCACACACCAGATACAAGGCCGTCAGATTCACTCTAGAACACACATCACATACCAGATACAAGGCTGTCAGACTTCAAGGTAAACACACTTTCTCTTGTCATGTCAGTCTTAAACTGCAGTATAAACACCTAATGTGAAAGGGTGTTGATGCCCTGATCTAACCTGACCGATACACAGCTTCATTTCAGGTGCGTTTTAAGGCACAAGGGCTTCCTGCTGGGTACATTGTGCCAGATCCTCCCTAGCTTGTCCATTTCATGTGGTACCCTGAAACTGGGACCATCTATTGGTCGAGTCCCAAAATGGAACCCTATTTTCCTGAATAGTGCACCATTTATACCTGGGGTCTGTGGTCAAAAGAAGTGCTCAGTATTGACAATCTGTTGCCTTCAGGGCCTAGGTCCTAGAGCCTCTGTGTGTTATAAAGTTAGGACGTACAGATCAGGGACTAGGTCCTAGAGCCTCTGTGTGTTATAAAGTTAGGACGTACAGATCAGGGACTAGGTCCTAGAGCCTCTGTGTGTTATAAAGTTAGGACGTACAGATCTGGGCCTAGGTCCTAGAGCCTCTGTGTGTTATAAAGTTAGGACATACATATCTGGGACTAGGTCCTAGAGCCTCTGTGTGGACTGTTATAAAGTTAGGGCGTACTGAGGCCACATTGGCGTTTACAGGAAAGGAAGAAGACATCCTGAAAACATCAGAATGCCCCTAATTTGCAGTTTAAACATCCTCTGACGTGTAGCTGGGTGCTGCTATTGTTATAAAACAAAAAGGCATTATACATAGTTGACTAACACCATGGAAAAAACAGCGTGAATGGAAGTGCTATCCTGTTTGTCACTTCCTGTTTACTTTCTGTGTGCTGCTTGCTGTTAGCAACTTAGCCATCTGCCAAACATTTTGTGGGTACTTTTTATAATCGATCTGACGACATAACGTTGAACTCTGTATTTAGGAGTTTACTAATATTGTAGTTCTGTCGACACGTATCATTTTAACACCAGGACCTAATCCAGACAATTATTTGGCTACTTCGTCACTTCATTATAAAAAACCAGCGAGCTTCCTTCTGCTCGATCAGACGGCTTTTTCAACTTGGTGATGAAAGAGAACAAAAGCAATCCAATGTGTATTTTTGACACAGTCACAAAACTGACTGCAGTATTTTTTACGAGTGGAGGTTTGTCCATTAGCAGTGATGAGTGATGAGTGCATGAACTTGTTTGATGACAAGAAAAGATACTGATCATTACAAAACATATTAAGGAAACTGTGAAGGACCTTTGGGTTTTTCTGGAGCTTTCGAAGAGACACAAGTTAATCTGTATCAATTATCATTTTATTTAATCTGGTTGATTAGTTGAGACTGCATCACATTAATTCGGTAATGTGTTTTTGATGTCAAAGTTAGAAAGGGTTTTTGGGGTTTTGGTAAAAAAATATGCGTCCATCAACAATCAGTGTCACCAAAACCCTGTCCTAACCCTGCCCTAACCCTGTCTATAACCCTGTCCTAACCAGGGGTTACAACAGGCTACTCTGCATGTGGGCATCTGCATGTTGGCATCTACATGTTGGCATCTGCATGTTGGCATCTGCATGTTGGCCTCTGCATGTTGGCATCTACATGTTGGCATCTGCATGTTGGCATCTGCATGTTGGCATCTACATGTTGGCATCTGCATGTGGGCATCTGCATGTTGGCATCTGCATGTTGGCATCTGCATGTTGGCATCTGCATGTTGGCATCTGCATGTTGGCATCTGCATGTTGGCAACTGCATGTTGGCATCTGCATGTTGGCATCTGCATGTTGGCATCTGCATGTTGGCATCTGCATGTTGGCAACTGCATGTTGGCATCTGCATGTTGGCATCTGCATGTTGGCATCTGCATGTTGGCATCTGCATGTTGGCATCTGTATGTGGGCATCTACATGTTGGCATCTGCATGTTGGCATCTGCATGTTGGCATCTGCATGTTGGCATATGCGTGTGGGCGTGTCTCACCAGTTGGCAGTTGGTCATGGTGGAGACCAGTTGAGCCCCCTGGCAGCAGAGGATGAAGCCAGCCAGGTTGAGGAGAACACACACCACTGACAGCAGCACGAACAGGTTCACCTGGGGGGGGGGGGTTAGAAAGTGGGACGAGCCATCGTATTAGACAGAATTCAATGGGCCATATTCTTCAACCGTTCTTAAGAAGAAATTCGTTCTGTTTCCACAAAGATTCTGACATTCACCAATGTTTACTTATCTGGAATTTGTTCTTAGGAAAGAACAGAATCTACGCACAGTGAAAAGCACTCTTACGCAGATTTGCACGCTGACATTTTCGTGACAAATCATTAGTCTCTGCGTTTTCATCAGTTGTTTTAAATTTAAATATTATGAAGAATAACATTACAAATAATATTCAATTATTTGCATATATTTAACGCTTTTCTGTGGATGGCACCCGAGATTGGGGTCATTCCGATTAGAGCTGTAATCGGGCATAAAAAGTGAGACCCGACCCGGCCCGACAGAATTCGGCCCGAGCCCGACCTGGACAGTTTTTAAAAGCCCGAACCCGGTCATTTTGCGGTCATATTTTAAGAGACTGTCAATTTTTTGCATTCGGTATAACCCGCTCGTTTTTTTCATTAAAAGTGAGATTTTAATCTTTTGGCCGGTGCAACCAAATGTATGGGCCACAGTCCTGCCTGCGTTTCACCTCCTCAGCATCCATTCGCTAAATGAAACGCATCACCTGACCACTCATTCACCGCGCAATCCGGAGTGCAAGAGACCGAGCCCGAACCCCACCCGAGTGTAATGATAGACATTAAGACCGAACCCGACCCGACCCGTCGGGGGTCGGGTTCGGGCAAAGATCTGCAGCTATAATTCCGATGTCCCCGATTCCCCGGTCCAGCTCAGTAAGGACAGTGCAAGCCTTTCCCACTCCATGTGGTCAGCATCTCTCGTTCGTGTTTGGCAATACTTTTTTGCCTCAAACTTCATGTCAAACCATTTTTATATGGTTCGCCCTTCCCCTGACACAGCGTTCACAGAACGAAAATCCCATGCATCCTTTTTGTATTTGATTTTGCAACCACTATTTTTGCCTGTTCACTTATTGCAGAAGTATTTCCACTTCTGAACTACAGAAGTAACTTGTTCTTTTGGCGTCTGATCCTCTATACTGTCTATACATGTTGGTTTCGGCATTTTTGCATTCTCCGCGTTTTTACGATGAGTTTCCACTCCGCCCTGCAGTTTAATGCCCTTTTATGGGAAATACCGGGGCGTTTACCTATGCTAATTAGGAACAACGACATGTGGCAAAGTGGGCGGAACCAAGGTGGGGGTTTTTGTACTGGAGGGGAACAGGTAATGAGTTGCACCTTGTCACTATTTAGCCGTGGTCTTAGTGGTCGCTTGCCCCGACTGCGCTACGGAGAGGTGGCATGCTGCAAGCGATAACTGGTATGTAGTGCTGTAAATCCCTATAAATGTGTCAGTGTCATTTATGTCGTAT
>CM055750.1:3754463-3858939 GCA_029465975.1 Dallia pectoralis | reverse complement strand
TTTGTCACTGTTTTTGTACCATTCATGTTGTTTGTTTTGAGTGAGAAAGGTGGTTATGTATTTTTGGTGAGGGATTTATTGCTTTGGTTATCTGTGTGTATTATTATTTATTTTATTTAAGGCACTGCCAGCCAACCTGTCCACATACGGTTTATTGTTTTATAAAATAAATAGCTCTTTGCTAAAACCTCTGTTTGCCGTAGTGACTGCTTGCCTGTAATGGGCCCAGGACCCGTTCAGACACAGTGACCAAGGGTCACAGACACGCGCTTTCAATTTACGAAGACGTGGTATTCATCATTATAGGAACGTAGGTGCGAACAATTATGCCATTTAAGAACACGTTCTCGAATTTGAGTAAGACTTTTCTTAGGACCTTTCTTAGGAACGAATTTAAGAAATAACTTAGGAAAACATTGAAGAATATGGCCCAATGATGGTGAAAAGAAATACCAACAAAATACGGTTAATAAAAGACAAAGTTGAAACAGGACGAAATCAAACGGCTCATTGAATTACAGTAGCTAACTGAACACTACTGAATGAGTAAGAGCGAAGTGGCTGTGGCGATTCAAAAGTCCAAACGCTTTGCTATGAACATTGTAACACAAGAACTCTTTTAAGCTTAAACAAATATCTGTGCTCAGGATAGATCTGTTATCTATTTCTAGACTGCCCCATACAGGGAATCTCTGACTGTGGTTCTCATGGTTACACAGAGGAAAGCGGTGTTGTGTGACAGATGACCATTGACCTCGACAGTTCTGCGGGGGGGGGGCGGTGGCAGTGGGGTGCATTGCTTAGGGATCTATGACTGGGCCTTTTGGGGTGTTTTCCTAGTGCAATATTACAGCAACATATCTCATTATGCAGTAAGGAAGAAGGGGGATTTATAGTGGATCTGTGACTGGGACGGATGGGACACTCTGTCTGTATGTATGTCTGTCTCTCTGTCTGTTGGTCTGTCTCTCTGTCTGTTGGTCTGTCTGTCTGTCTCTCTCTCTCTGTCTGTTGGTCTGTATGTCTGTCTCTCTGTCTGTTGGTCTGTCTGTCTGTCTCTCTCTCTGTCTGTTGGTCTGTATGTCTGTCTCTCTGTCTGTTGGTCTGTCTGTCTGTCTCTCTCTCTGTCTGTTGGTCTGTCTCTCTCTCTGTCTGTTGGTCTGTATGTCTGTCTGTTGGTCTGTCTGTCTGTCTCTCTCTCTGTCTGTTGGTCTGTCTCTCTATCTGTCTGTCTGTCTCTCTCTCCCTCCCTCCCTCCCTCCCCCTCTCTCTGTCTGTCGCTCTCTCTGTCTGTCTCGCTCTGTCTGTCTCTCTCTGTCTGTCTGTCTCTCTGTCTGTCGCTCTCTCTGTCTGTCTGTCTCTCTCTCTGTCTGTCTCTCTGTCTGTCGCTCTCTCTGTCTGTCTCTCTCTCTCTGTCTGTCTCTCTCTCTGTCTGTCTCTCTGTCTGTCGCTCGCTCTGTCTGTCTCTCTCTGTCTGTCTGTCTCTCTGTCTGTCGCTCTCTCTGTCTGTCGCTCTCTCTGTCTGTCTCTCTCTCTGTCTGTCTCTCTCTCTGTCTGTCTCTCTCTCTGTCTGTCTCTCTCTGTCTCCAGCACATAATAGTGACCTGGTCTGGCTCTTTATGTTTTTTCCTATCAGAACTGACACCAGTCAGATGTGGCCCTCAGTCACGTTGAGTCGTTCATATGTTCTCTCTTTTTCTCTCTTCCTCTCTCAGCGTCCGTCTCCACCCCACGAAAATTCCACATATTTCCTACAATATGAACCTGCCCCTATTCTCAATATAGATTTTTCATGTAAGGGTTTTATTAAGCAAGAATTCATATATATTGGAGAATAAGACGTATGTGCAACAAAAGCAAAATGTTAAAAAACAAAACATCGGAACTTCTAATTAGCCAGGTTATCTACTTTAACAGAGACTTCACAGTGTGAAGGTAACCAGACCAATGTGACTGCCTCAAAATGATAAACAACCTGACCTGTGTACAGACTTGCGGTAAGCGTGTCCTAGCTAGAGATGCCGCCACAGGCAGACATGACTCCGGAAAAAAGAAACCCATTTGCACACATCCAACACAAACAAAGAACTAGGTAGTTCTTGTGGTTTTCCTGTGTTTTGTTTGGGTCTGACTTGGTTTCCAGCCTGGGGCTCTGTAGGATCTGTTTCACGTGATGAACAGAACCCCAAAACCAGCTGGCATAGGTCGTTTTCTACATTGTAATTGTTTTATTTAGGTGAACAGGATACATTTGTTTATAGTGTCAACTGGAGAAAATGGTCATTGTGCACGTCACTTTCTGAGGTAACTGTTATAAATATGACGTCTTGCCTAATATGTATCAGTGTTGAATGAGCCATGAAGTCAGGAAGTAGTTCCAGCTTCATAAACAAAAACAGAAAGAAAGTAGTTCCAACCTAAATAAAAACATCTCACACTGGCAACAAAATATTTTCGCCATCAACAGCACGTGTTTCACAGGGTGCCTTGTAACTTTACGAAGCTAAACAACGTGGTCACTGGTGGGCAAAATAGCCGCAAATGAATGCGTTTCGCCTTAAACCGAAGCTAACGTGACCGGAGAACTGTAATAACACACCATGTTAATGTTTTTTTAATTCATTTTTGTTCACCACTATTAACGCACTGGAAATAGGCTCTTCCTCTGCGTTTATCTCTCCGTAAGCAAGGCTTTTATGTGGAAGAAGGTTCAAGAGTCACATTCCTTCAGGTGGACGTGAGATGTAACAGCTCTTGTCTGGATTTGAATCATTAAACGCATGCTTCTTTGGGGTATCGCCTTGTACTCTGAGCATACATTGGTAAAGTTCTGCGTGCCGCCCCATTTTGTGGCGTTTTGGTTTCCAATCACACCCAAGACCATGGAGGTGAACCATGCAGGGCGACGAGTCCACTGATCGTGTTTGATGCCGTTTGGTTTTGCTCTCCCGTCTTTCTCTCTGACTCTCTAATTAGAGCCGAATCTGGGGAATGCCGTACGCACAAACTGAAGACAGATGCTAAACTAGACAGACATACTCTCAAACATGCTCTCAAACACTACATAAGGACAGTAAAATATATTAATCTTCAACCTCACACACAGATATTTCACAGTGCTTTGTCAAACAGGAAACGTTTCTTAGATATATAAAGTACATTTGGGCATCTTATGCTTTGACTTGATTTCGTTTTTACTAATAGAGCAGGGGGGCGTGATTTAAACTTGTGTTTCATTGGACAATCGGACCACCCTATGACACCAAACATGTGTTAACCATCAACTCTATAAAACAGGTTTTATGCCTGGTTCTGCAAGTCCTTCTAGTTTCATACACAGAATCAGATATTTTATTTTTGTTGTGAGGAAGCAACTAGAAAACATCTTTAATTGACCCCAAGAGTCACATGATACCAATTACCAGAGTAACATAAATACCAGGTGCCAAGTGTTCAACGTTTGGCCAGCGATTAAATGTGGCCAGCGATTAAATGTGGCCAGCGATTAAATGTGGCCATGCAGCTATTAGGTGTGGCCAGCGATTAAATGTGGCCAGCGATTAAATGTGGCCAAGCAGCTATTAGATGTGGCCAGCGATTAGATGTGGCCAGCTATTAGATGTGGCCAGCTATTAAATGTGGCCAGCTATTAAATGTGGCCAGCTATTAAATGTGGCCAGCTATGGTGGTAAGTTATGGACTGAACTAAGGGCTGTCACAACTTTTAATTATTTAATTCCAAATCCAGCACTGTCCATACTTTGCAAAAAACTCAGTATTTGTTTAACAAAAAGAATGCTTTTTAAACTACTTTTAAATTGTGCATTAAGCTCATTATAATAGTATGATTCATCACGAATTAACTACAGAAGATTCCAGGCATTAATAATGTTCACAGCATTATAATATATGTGTATTATATATATATTAACTTTTTTATGCAGATTCCTTGTAGTGACTAAACACATATTTGTTGTAATTCTCCATACAGGCCTGCGTGGGAATCAAACACACAACCCTGCCTAAGCAACCCCGACCAAAAACAGGACCTTGTCAATGCATTGTGGGAGTGGTTAGAAAGTCAGTCCCATTCGAGACATGTTTAGTCACGAGGGCAAAGAGCAATGACCCCCAGGACAGAGACTGCCCAGACCAAGATCATCTGACCTGGTATTTTTCACCTAGTCAGGAGCCAGTTACTGTTTGTTCAGGGGCCTCGTACCAATAGGAATAAGTGAGATTCTTAGGGGCCTATAGACAATTCAAATATATATTAAGTAGGACAGACAGAGGATTGGCCGCCTGTATCTGGATATGGTGTTTTGATGAATTGTGGTTTTGAAGTAGATTGGAGGAAAATCATGTTCCTAATTAACACAGTACTTTTTTTCTTAATCGTATGATGTATTTTTGTTGATGTTTATTTAACGTGTGACAGGTTCTATGATGTATTTTTGTTGATGTTTATTTAACGTGTGACAGGTTCTATGATGTATTTTTGTTGATGTTTATTTAACGTGTGACAGGTTCTATGATGTATTTTTGTTGATGTTTATTTAACCTGTGACAGGTTCTATGATGTATTTCTGTTGATGTTTATTTAACGTGTGACAGGTTCTATGATGTATTTCTGTTGATGTTTATTTAACGTGTGACAGGTTCTATGATGTATTTTTATTAATGTTTATTTAACTTGTGACAGGTTCTATGATGTATTTTTGTTGATGTTTATTTAACGTGTGACAGGTTCTATGATGTATTTTTATTAATGTTTATTTAACTTGTGACAGGTTCTATGATGTATTTTTGTTGATTTTTATTTAACGTGTGACAGGTTCTGTGATGTATTTTTCTTGTTGTTTATTTAACTTGTGACAGGTTTTATGATGTATTTTTATTAATGTTTATTTAACTTGTGACAGGTTCTATGATGTATTTTTATTAATTTTTATTTAACGTGTGACAGGTTCTATGATGTATTTTTGTTGGTGTTTATTTAACGTGTGACAGGTTCTATGATGTATTTTTATTAATGTTTATTTAACTTGTGACAGGTTCTATGATGTATTTTTATTAATGTTTATTTAACTTGTGACAGGTTCTATGATGTATTTTTATTAATGTTTATTTAACTTGTGAACTGTTTATTTTAACTTTTGAACATGAATTGGTTCTATGTCTAAGTTCTTTGTCTTTCGGTTCTTTGTCTTTTGGCTGTATTGTGATTTTCATTTCTCAATTTTAAATGTCATTGTAAGAAACAAGTTGTTCATAATCAATGTGCTACATAATCAATGTGCTCATGGGATACAAACATTGTTGACAGGTTTTGTAAACACCATGATATCAGGTGTTTAGGAAGCATGTTAAAAAATCTCTGGAGGCTTTCACTCTTTTTTAACTGAACTCTGCATAGCTTTAACATCTCTCTTCAGATTTAAAACCTAACACTGATTGTAAACACACTGCTAGAATGTATTTCTTTCACAGCTAACCAGCCTGACATCGCTCCTCTGGTGTGTTTCACTAGAGATGACCTTTGACCCATAACATCCTGTTAGACATAGCAGACTTGCAATGGGAGTGTCCTGCTGTTTAACTTGCAGTACAGTAATAGATCAGACCAAACTGTCATACGTCGAGCGGCGTAGTGTGGTTAAAGCCATTCGCAGAGTCAGGCATCCGTTTTGCACAGGGTTTATTAATGACCAAAACACAAAACAAACGGAGTACGGCGGAAAAAAGGACTAACTGGTTAAATGGGAATAATAGTGCGCATACATAACGACTTCTACAACATCTACACAACAGTTCGTCAAAACACATCTAACACTCACCCCTAATTACAATAGACATAGAACAATGCTAAGCAAGGAGTGTCTTGCTAGCGACCCCTTTATATCCCCCATGATTACAATTGCAAACAGCCGTGAGACAAACGTAAACAAGGAAGTGAAACAAGGAAGTGCATCACCGAAATATGTCCGTGTAGCAACGCCACCACACCAATCGTGACACAAACCTTTACCTCTATAGCTTCACAAGTAGACAGAATACCAGAACAAGATGACAAGTTATTCTATACTGATTAACTTAGAAATTATTATTATGGACTCCGACCTTGGGAACTAGGACCTCTTTATACAAAAAAAAAGAAAGAGAGTGAGAAGGTGTCTTATATTACATAATATGATGTACTAAAGATCACGTACTAGCAGAAGCATTGGTCGTCTCCATGTTGTCAGTCCAACGATCCCAGACAGAATCACCTAGGAAAGAAGAAACAGTTGTACAGCAGTCAGAAAAGTGTCATTCTATTGGCCTGTACCCTGTGCAGACGCCCTCAGAAACATACACAAAACACAACCATTCTCACACGCTTAAACTGAAGTGTAACCGGTTGCCATCTGTAGCCAATGCCGGTTGATATTGTAGGAACATGACATCGATGTAAACACAGGCTCTATGCCAACCGTACAGTCCCTCAGGGGAACAACGTCCTGGGTAATCTTTATTACCTGTTGATAACCAGACCGCCACAAGCACATACTGATACATCACAAATCTTTCTGAGAACCTGAAAACATTGCCATGCTAAATCTTTTTCCCCCGCTAACCCTTAACTTAAAAAACAAGTCCTAACCTAGTTTATTGTTCTGGCACTGTTGTTAGGGAACCGGAAAGGTAGAACTTCTTTGGGCAACGCTTGGGTATCTAATTCAGATGACAACTAAAGGAATAATATCCCTAACTGTCAACCCTCAACCCAAGCCCTGAGTTTCACCCTCAACCCTAGGCCTCAGTTTCACCGTCAACCCTAGCCCTCAGTTTCACCTCAAATGTGACTTTAAAACATCACTTTTTTATGCATCTAAATAGGTGAATTTTCCTTGTTTTGACATATTCTTGCTGCTGTGATATTTGCTACCAACAAGTACACTTGCACACACGATTTTCAATTTTTAATTTAAGCCTAAAAATTAAACAGTCAACGAGGAGCTTATTTTATTTTACAGTCTCATCAAGGACACATAGGATTCTGTCAGAGTGAGGCTGCCCATGACTGCTGACAAGGGGCCAGGACCATTTAAACCAAATAAAGACCACATACTGTTAGCATGTAAACATGGCCCAGGTTCCCGAATATCAGTACTGCATCTACAAACTGATAAACAATGCTGGTCAGTCGTAAAACTGAGAAGAACTGAGTTAAACAGCCTGTCGACAAAGATCTGCGCCATTGTGGTCAAACGAGCAGCCCTCTTCCAGAATAAGCGTCTCTCTCTCTCTCTCTCTGTAAGGGTCACCGCTTACGTCAACATCCTGTTTTCCCCAGCTCATCTGTCAGCTGATGATATGGGCTCACAGTTCAGATCGCTCAGATAACTCTGGGTCTATCTGACCGCACTGGGACACCCATTCCCTCACACACACGCACGCACAGACGCACACGCACACACACACACACACACACACACACACACACACACACACACACACACACACACACACACACACACACACACACAGCCTGGATGAGCCATAGTCCCAGTGGATCTGGTGATAAGAAAGGACAGAGCGCTGAACTTGTCCTCGACCCTCCAGCCGTAAATATAGCCGGGCTATTGGCTATTCTTGGTTAGTGTTAATAGGAGCCATGGTTGTCTTGACACTACTATTCAATAGCTACTAGTAAAGGCTTTTACACTGTGATCCCAGACCAGTCGCCAACTACACTACACAGCACCTGGTGAAGACCTGGTGAGAAACAACTCCCACGGTACTCTGATTCGGCTAGAACTGAGGACGTATTTACATCGAGAGAGAAAGACAATAATAATTGTTTTATTAAGATAAATGTCCTTTGCATAATCATTTCCGTAGAGTGTGAAACGACACCGGCACGTATCACGGCAATATTGTGCCGGTCAATCCTTGGATAGCAACTTCACGCTCGCAAAGCTCCGGGCAGGCCTCTGTCAGTCATGTGTTGCACGCGTCCTCGAAAGGCGGTAACAAACAAAAGTATCTTGTATCTTATCAGTGTCGTGTCCCGGAGAATCTAGACTAAATGTTAACTAAATGTTGATGTTGGTAGAGCCACAGCAGAAAACGTGTAGTCAGGCTGCGCTCCAAACTGACTAACTCCGACAATAAATCGAAGCACTGAAGGGAGGGTTATTTATGCTCATTTTCTTGGCTATTGCGACAAGCTTCCTCAGAATGACCAAAGAATTACCCAACAGGCCATATCTCTCGTCCACAGCTTTCCTGGAACAAGGGTGCTGCTGACTGAACGCTGGCTTTGGTGAACAGTGATTTGCCAGGTTTCATTAAACCAGAATGCCACCACGGTCAGAGAGGCATACAACACTTTAGCACCCACGCACTTACAAAGAATGACACCACAAAAGGTTCTCCGGCTGTCCCCGTGGGGAACCCGTATTTTGGTTCTAATGAGAGCCATTTTAAATATCAATATTTTGGTTTCCAGGTTCTGCAAAATCAAAATGTTCAACTAGAAAACAACAGCGATTCCCAGGCGCGGACAAAGAGCCGTCATGATGAACGTAACTGTGTTTATTTTGATCTACAGCCACGGGGAAACCCCTAGAGAAAATAAATAAATGTTCTGTAGTCGGTTCACATTCTTAGTAAGAACACAAAGACGAATTGTACGGAGTATGTGTGCGCTACAGTTGTGTCCTTGAAATGTACGGGAACCCTCAAAAGTATTTTCTGATCAACGGAACCGCGGTCAAATACTGTAACTAAGGTGGGCGGTCAAGGTGGCTGGATAGATTAGCACTAAACCAGGACTTTTATTCTGAAGTTTGGTAGCCATGACAACCTCCACCGTATTTAATCTGAGCAGCTGCAGTAGCTTGACGGGCATAGGAAATGGCCTGCCAAACATTTACATAAGATATTGTACAATCCAAAGCGTCGTATCCCCTTTATAACTGCCTATGTAGTCACGTGGGTGCTCACATTAGAGTGGCATACGTTATTGAGAGTACACATGTGTATACTGTCTCACTGTGGGAATTAAACTAACCACTCTGGTGTGGCAAATGCAATCAGAATCAGAATCGAGTTTATTCGCAAAGTCTGTTTACACAGACAAGGGATTTGCTTGGAATCAACTGAGCTTAACGGGATCCAGACACAAATGATCCGCGTGAATCCATGTAAGGCCAACGCAACATGTTATTACAGGTCCATACATACATCTGCAACAGGCAGATCTTCTGACTTATCAGCAAAAAGCCTCCCCAAAGTACATCTGTCTGCTGCGCGGTGAAAGACTAGATTAAGATGCAATAAAACCTGAGAGAATGAGAGTATATAGCTCATAATCTGGCATTGCGGGAGCGGTGAGAGCTATACTGTTCTCTGTCAAACGTGGTTATTATCGATGTGTCTGAGAGGTGAGGAGATGTCCTCAAATAGCTAGACAGCGTTATTGCACCGTTGAATTCAGAGCATGTGCACATGTTCAGTCATAGTGCTGCAGGTGCTTCTGTATAACTGGATAACACACAAAAGTATGCTAAACCAACACGGGGAAACAGCACTACTGGGCAATATCGACAGCGCTACTTTTCACCAGGGCCCATAAAACTTTCACGATGCATGCAGTTGGGTGCCATTTCGAGGTTAACGTGTCGGATGGACAGGTCTGAGGAACCGGGCCTTTAGCCCACATTCCGAATCCTTGCCACAGACACAGATGTTGGCACCCGGAATGTCAGATAAATGACTGATGCCAAAGCTACAGATGGAAAACCCAGTGAGAGATTTACACAACTTTTCCCGGGACAACCACTCTTAAGTCACACTGTTGCTTGTGAAAAGGTTGTAATTATGGGTTTCCTGAGTCAGGAATAATATTCACTGTAGGACATGATTAATTTCTAGTTTTTAAAAACATCCTCCATATATTGCTGGGTAGGTAATTACTCCTGGTCCTGATTAAGATGCTTATAAAGGCTTTAAGTCTCTTATTTGTTTTGGTTGCTTTTTATAGATACATATTTTTATTAGGGATGCACCGAATATTCGGCCACCGAAAATTTCCGGCCGAAAATGGCCCAAAAGGGCATTTTCGGTTTTCGGCCGAAATACTTTTATCACCGAAACAATACGTCCGAAATTTCTTGTGATCTATTCGGATCCTCTGCACTTCATCGCGACTGTACTTGATCCGCGTTATAAAGACCATTACTTGGATGCAGAAATAAAGCAGCGCGCACGAGAAATGATCCAGGCGGCTATGGATGCGGAGAACCCGCGTGGAGACGGAGCAGCAGCGCACGGAGCAGCAGCGCACGGAGCAGCAGCGCACGGAGCAGCAGCGCACGGAGCAGCAGCGCACGGAGCAGCAGCGCACGGAGCAGCAGCGCACGGAGCAGCAGCGCACGGAGCAGCAGCGCACGGAGCAGCAGCGCACGGAGCAGCAGCGCACGGAGCAGCAGCGCACGGAGCAGCAGTGCACGGAGCAGCAGCGCACGGAGCAGCAGCGCACGGAGCAGCAGGGCACGGAGCAGCAGCGCACGGAGCAGCAGGGCACGGAGCAGCAGCGCACGGAGCAGCAGCGCACGGAGCAGCAGCGCACGGAGCAGCAGCGCACGGAGCAGCAGGGCACGGAGCAATAGGGCACGGAGATCAGAGCGCGTCTCTCTGCACTAGATGAGGGGCATGCACCCTCGTTGTCTGATATGTTCAGTGAAATCCTGCAAGAAAGTGCCTGACATGGGCGTAGGTTTAGGGGGGGGGCGCTGGGGACATGTCCCCAACAACATTTTAACATGACTAAATTGTCCCCACCAATATTTTAGCGAACTCCGTTATGAGTTTGTGAAGCGACTTGGGTCAATTCCAACCGCAGCGCCAGGGGGACGGTACTAGAAACGCCGTAATTTGATTGGCTAAAAAACCTAGGGGAGGGGAGTTATCTGACACGCTATAAGTACACAGGATAGTGACTGAAGACAACGGTAAAGTTACCAGTGCTTTCTTTTAATACATACCCCATATGTTAGAATCTTGCAGTCACAATAAACAGTGGAAATGTTTCCTGTGTATATTTTGCTTATGTAATGTGGCCTATTTGGGATATTCCCATTAGTAGGGGCGGAGTAGTGGCACCACCAGGGTCGCTACAATATATTGAATCTGACAAACAGCATTACCATCTAAAAGTTGAACGCCAGTTACTACATAATGATTTTTGTCTGCACATGGATAGGCCTATGCTAGTTAAACTTAATGTAGTATAAAAGCAACAGGCTATTGTCTCAACTAAACGCAAAAATAATCACATTATTCTCAGTAAAAGTTCACTTGCCGGATGGGGGAGAGATGTCCCCACCAAAGCTGAGACCAAACCTACGCCCTTGGTGCCTCATATCCATAAATGCAATGGTACTAATAATTGGCATAATTTATTTCGGTGTTTCGGTTTTCGGTTTTCGGTCTTGGTTTCCTCTTTTCCGGTTTTCGGTTTCGGCCAAGAATTTTCATTTCGGTGCATCCCTAATTTTTATTTTCACCTGGTACGACGTAAGCTTCTCCAATCTTGTTTAGTGAAACCTTCACGCATTGCCACCTCATTATAACAACATCTAAGTACTTGTCTGCAACAATATAAGCTAGGTATTAGCCGTACGTATCATAAACAAACTAACACAACTGATCAATTATAAGATTGAGGGGATTTGAATCAGATAAACAGTGTAATAATGCATAAAGTTGCCTGACAACAACACCTGTTGAAAGAGGTCATGTCAGGTAAGATGAGGTATTGTGATGAGGTATTATGATGAGGTATTGTGATGAGGTATTGTGATGAGGTATTGTGATGAGGTATTGTGATGAGGTATTATGATGAGGTATTGTGATGAGGTATTGTGATGATGAGGTATTGTGATGATGAGGTATTGTGATTATGAGGTATTGTGATGATGAGGTATTGTGATGAGGTATTGTGATGAGGTATTGTGATGATGAGGTATTGTGATGATGAGGTATTGTGATGAGGTATTATGATGAGGTATTGTGATGAGGTATTGTGATGAGGTATTATGATGAGGTATTGTGATGAGGTATTGTGATGAGGTATTGTGATGAGGTATTGTGATGTGGTATTGTGATGAGGTATTATGATGAGGTATTGTGATGAGGTATTATGATGAGGTATTGTGATGAGGTATTGTGATGAGGTATTGTGATGTGGTATTGTGATGAGGTATTATGATGAGGTATTGTGATGAGGTATTGTGATGAGGTATTGTGATGAGGTATTATGATGAGGTATTGTGATGAGGTATTGTGATGAGGTATTGTGATGTGGTATTGTGATGAGGTATTATGATGAGGTATTGCGATGATGATGTATTATGATGAGGTATTGTGATGATGAGGTATTGTGATGAGGTATTATGATGAGGTATTGTGATGAGGTATTATGATGAGGTATTGTGATGAGGTATTGTGATGAGGTATTGTGATGAGGTATTGTGATGAGGTATTGTGATGAGGTATTGTGATGTGGTATTGTGATGAGGTATTATGATGAGGTATTGTGATGAGGTATTGTGATGAGGTATTGTGATGAGGTATTATGATGAGGTATTGTGATGAGGTATTGTGATGAGGTATTGTGATGTGGTATTATGATGAGGTATTGCGATGATGATGTATTATGATGAGGTATTGTGATGATGAGGTATTGTGATGAGGTATTATGATGAGGTATTGTGATGAGGTATTGTGATGAGGTATTATGATGAGGTATTGCGATGATGATGTATTATGATTGCCAAAATACTCATTGCATGTGCGATCAGGAACATAACAGCCTGCTACTCACTGAAGATCCGGCCCAGAAAGGACAGGAGTTTCGGATCGGTGTCGAGCTGCTGAGAGAGAGAGCACCGAACGAGAGGGCGACCATGGAGCAGCCCAGTACCAGCTGCAGTAATCCGAGGGAGAGCAGCGGTCGGCCGGGGAGCAGCGCAGGGAGGAGCCGCGACCGAGAACCAGACATGCGAGACGCGGATATGCAGCGGGGAGGCCGGATCCGGAACGACGGGTCCGCCAGCTGGGAAGCCAACGACACCCCGGGTACAGGGCAACACGAACCGGGGAGGACTACCGGGAGAGACATCGGAGACTATAGCGAAAAGAGCCAGAACAAACCACGGATCCTGGATCAGACTCAGTACTGATCCAAGCTGCTTCCTATTTGATAATATAGACTCTTATAATGAAATTAATCGAGGATCGGTCCATTTGTGCATAGGTGATTTCTCCATGGTCACCCCGAGGTGGCTGAGTGGGAAGTATTAAAATAACTACTGCACTCAGACCAGAGGCGAGGGTTGCATTTCACCTATGTGGACAGAGACACAAGGAGGGCGGAGAAATGGAAGGGGGAGGCGGAGAAATGGAAGGGGAGGTGGAGAAATGGAAGGGGGAGAAATGGAAGGCGGAGAAATGGAAGGTGGAGGCGGAGAAATGGAAGGGGAGGTGGAGAAATGGAAGGGGGAGAAATGGAAGGCGGAGAAATGGAAGGTGGAGGCGGAGAAATGGAAGGTGGAGGCGGAGAAATGGAAGGGGGGAGGCCGGCGGGGGCACGGGGTGTTGCCATTCACACCCGTGACGGTCATTTGACGGGGTATAATTAATTGTGGATGTAAAAATTAAACAATCTATTGCTTGGACACGAATTAAGAAGCCTGTGTAAATATATCCTATATAGGTCTATATAACGGCCTGTGTACATATGTATCCTATATAGGTCTATATAACGGCCTGTGTACGTATGTATCCTATATAGGTCTATATAACGGCCTGTGTACATATGTATCCTATATAGGTCTATATAACGACCTGTGTACATATGTATCTTATATAGGTCTATATAACGGCCTGTGTACATATGTATCCTATAGGTCTATATAACGGCCTGTGTACATATGTATCCTATATAGGTCTATATAACGGCCTGTGTACATATGTATCCTATATAGGTCTACATAACGGCCTGTGTACATATGTATCCTATATAGGTCTATATAACGGCCTGTGTACATATGTATCCTATATAGGTCTATATAACGGCCTGTGTACATATGTATCCTATATAGGTCTATATAACGGCCTGTGTACATATGTATCCTATATAGGTCTATATAACAGCATGCAGGCTGTCTGATCCCTAATTAAATCAATATACCTGAACAACTCCCTATAGGTCCAATTCATTGGCACCCAGGTGAAGTTCACAGGTTGGCGTCTAACCTGAGGAGATAAGTGGTCTAAATGCTGAGAAGATAATCATTCTAAAACAACTGCAAAGGGTTGCATCTATATAGCCATATGTGTTACGATAAATTAAATCACATTTATTTTAGTATAACTAAGTATAACGTCTTATAGAGTCACCATTTAAAATAATTGCCAATCACACCAATCCAAGATCCGTGGCTAACGTGAGTCAACTAAAATGTATAATATATTCCGCAAGAATTATGGAGCGCATTTAAGAGAAAGTCCTACTTCTTTTTACTCCTTATATCAATACCTCATCACTATCATTTTGGATGTTTCCATAAACCATCCAAAATGATAGTGATGAGGTATTGATAGTGATGAGGTATATCAATACCTCATCACTATCATTTTGGATGGTTTATGGAAATACTAAGCTGTAGATCTATAATGCCTCTAAAAAAATAACACTGTTACGCCTCCCACAGCAACAGCACCCCCTGGTGGCCATATTCGGTACCAGCTGACACCGTCCATTTCTCATCACCCAACCCAGGACTGTACTTGCCTAATCATCACACACACACCTGTTCCCCATTCCATAATCACAATGTGTTTATATGTTTCCCCGGCTCCTCCACTCTTTGTGAATTATTTTCAGGGTGGTGTGTATAGAACATATCTGCGTTTGGGTCGCCCTATTTGATTAATTTGATTTTACACGTATCTGCTATTTCGTTTGGGTGTTGGAATAAACCAGTCATATTGGCTGGCTCGTTATTCATTTTGTCACAAAAACAACTTGTCACCTAGTTTTTCCTTAAAACACAAGCTGTCACATTATTTAAATGTGTTCCCCTGAATGCATAAGATCTTTTCAGGAAATAATTGTTGAAGATGTTTTCTGTGGTCAAATGCCTAATTAATTGTACTACCTCTGTAAATGTTTCTTAATTGGTGTTTGGACCAATCACGTCTCACATTATCCATAGAGATTAAAAGACGTCCTATCTTTGTAAACATGTGACTATGATATCTGAATGGGCAGAACCAACACGGCCATGTTAATATTAAACTAGTAATATCTGTATAATCATATTGCGTGTCCATCCGGGTTATTAACAGCAGGACTCAGCCAATGATATTTGGAGTTCACCCAGTTAACGAAATTCATATGACAGATGCCTTCAATGGAAAAGTCCATGCTAGAACTTTGCCCACACAGAATCCTCCAACTACTCTATGTTTTTCTTTTACAGCCGATTGGTCAAAGGACCAATTAGTCAAAACATATAAAAGTGGACTTTTTGTGTGATGTGTTATATCAGTGCAGATCTTGGGAAGTGTGGTGACAAATCAAAACTGAGGTCATGCAGCTTTACAGAGACATCATGGGAACCACAGCATTTGTCCTACTAGCCTTCAGTCTGCTGACATCCACGAGTGGTATAAGCAACCATCTGATCTATCTGGTGCCAACCCGTAATGCTTGTTCATTTCTTTCATCTTTGTGTCATGTACTCGTGTCTTCTACAGCATGGAGTTGTACAGAGGTGAAGAACATCAAGAATCTGCTACAGATCGACGCAGGCCAGGGACACGTGGTGGCAGCCGACACCAGTGAAGTTCCCTACTACCTTAGACGTGGATTCATCCGTGACGAATGGATCCGAATGCTTGGCTTCGTTAAACATATAACTGTCGGACCAGCGGGGACCTGGTGTGTGGACAAGACTGATGGACTCTTTAAGTACTCTGATAATATCTGGGTGCAAGCTGACGGTGAGTGCCACTGCTCAGTTGGAATTCCGAAGGCTACACGCTTTTAGCTTCTCCGTTAGCATTATGGCACCGCAATGATTCTGACTTATTACCAGCGCCAGTAGGCAATTGTTATTAGGTGGTGTTCAAGAAGTGTCTTGGTTGCACATTTTGCCTTTGGTGTTCAGGATTTCTGAAGCAGGTGGATGCTGGGGGTGACCAGTTTATTGTGGGCACCAACAAGCAAGACAAACCGTTCTGCCTGAAAAGTAGCGCTGCAGCCGGCTTGAGAGGCCACGGCTCTCCCCTGCCGTGGACAGATTTACCAGGAAGCGTGAAGTACATAAGCTGCGGACCCTTCGGTTGCTGGGCAGTCAACAAGGATAACGCCATTGTCTTCATGACTGTAAGATATTGGGAAGGGCTGATTGGTTACCAGAACCAATACAACGGACTAATCACTGTCTTGTCTGTTCAGCTTAATCGGGAGTGCCAGAACAGTGGGTGGAGTAACATTGAAGGAATGCTATCCATGATTGAAGTGGCAACTGATGGCAGTGTCTTCGGGGTTAACGCAGTGGGGGATATTTATACCAGGTAAGCTTACATTCTTGCTCTCATTTTAAACTTTTTTCTTCTGCCATTCACTTGTACACTAGATACTTATCTTTTGTAGTAAATCTAAGCATGTAGCCTACTCAAATGTGATTGTTGCACATAGAGGCTGAAGTGAAAGCAAAGTTCAGTTTGAGCTGGGGAGCGTGTTTAGATGAAGCACTGTGGAGAAAGAGTTTGGATTGACTAACATTTTACTTGCAGACAGATGGACTTCTAATAGCTTGTTTTTCTTGATTCTATTGTCATTTTGCCGAACTTCTAAAACCACAAAATGAATGACTAATTTTTACATGATCCTGTTTAGAGATGGAATAACTGCCAAGAAACCCAAAGGCACTAGATGGAGCCACATCCCAGTGAAAACTGCCATGAAGCATGTGAGCTTTGATCTGGGACTTCTTTGGGCCGTCTCTAAATCTGGTGTCACCTTTTCTTGCAAACGCTAGTCTGGCGGCTACTTGGATCTGATTTGCCTTCACCAAGTCATTATAGGGTTGGATGATTGTAGAAATGTCTTGCTCTAAATGTCCTGCAAATAAAGCGTTCTGTCAAATATTTGCATGTCAGTGTTTTTATTTACTCTGCTAATGTGTTTAATGTTTTTGTATTTATTTTGAGAGGCCTTTGTTAGAGCCCTACAGGAACTCTTGAAGCCACAAATTACTAGATCTGTGGCACCATGATGACAGTTTGCGCTCATTAGTATGCAATTGTCCCTAAAGGTTTCACATTCCTTTAAGAAACATTGAACGTGAACCAGGTTTAAAACACGCTGGGACCATTTTATAACCCTGACAAATTGCAGCAATGGAAGTTAAATAGACCTTAAATTCCTACATGTGCCCTGATGATTATTAACAATCCCTTCAGACTGATACTACAACCTCGTAAATATTATTTGGAGAGTCTTGTGGTTATCATTGGTGAGAAAAAGCAATGAATGACAGACAACTAAAAAAATCTAGATATCTTCTTTTAAAAAAAGTGCAAAGAATGTCACGTTAACAGTTTCCTCACATCAATTGGAAACTGGTGATGAAGATTTTATTTTTAATGACTCACAGGACCACAGAATCAAGAGGTGTTTCCACTTAAGAGCACATTGAGCTGCAGGTTTGACAGGTTGAGTGGCAGTAAAAAAAACCGTGCTTAATTCTGAGAACCTGAAATTCTATCCAATGGTTGCCACGGTGTCTGACTCAATGTCATCAGGAATTTAATTCACAGTTGACATCTTTCACAGTTAGAAAACAAATGACTCTGCAATACCAGAGTGTCCATTGTAAATATGGCTCAGCCTGCGGTTCTTCAGAGGAAAACTTTATTAAGACAGTCTGGGTCAGTGCAGATGTTTGTTATTCCAGAAGAGGTACATTGTGTTGGCATAAATACAGGTGCAATTCAGAAAATTTGCATATCGTGTAAAGGTTAATTAATTCAGTAATTCAACTTAAAACGTGAAACTAATATTATATTGAATTACATGCAAAGTGAGATATTTCGAGCCTTTATTTGACATCCTTTTGAGGAGTATGGTTTACAGCTTCTGAAAACCCCAAATTAAAAATCTCAGAAAATTAGAATATTGTGAAAAAGTTCAGGATTTTAGGCTCAAAGTGTTACACTAATCAGCTAATTAATCCAAAACACCTGCAAAGGGTTCCTGAGCCTTTAATTGTTCTCTCAGTCTGGTTCAGTGGAATTCACAATCATGGGGAAGACTGACCTGACAGCTGTGCAGAAAACCAGCATTGACACCCTCCACAAGGATGCTGACTTCATTTTGCAGCAGGACTTGGCACCTGCCCACACTGCCAAAACCTGGCTCAATGACCATGGGATTACTGTGCTTGATTGGCCAGCAAACTCGCCTGACCTGCATTGGCATTGCCAAGAGAAAGCTGAAAGACATGAGGCCGAACAATGCAGAAGAGCTCAAGGCCGCTATTGAAGCACCCTGGTCTTCCATATCACCTCAGCAGTGCCACAGGCTGATAGCATCCTGGTCTTCCATAACACCTCAGCAGTGCCACAGGCTGATAGCATCCTGGTCTTCCATAACACCTCAGCAGTGCCACAGGCTGATAGCATCCTGGTCTTCCATAAAACCTCAGCAGTGCCACAGGCTGATAGCATCCTGGTCTTCCATAACACCTCAGCAGTGCCACAGGCTGTTTGCATCCTGGTCTTCCATAACACCTCAGCAGTGCCACAGGCTGATAGCACCCTGGTCTTCCATATCAACTCAGCAGTGCCACAGGCTGATAGCATCCTGGTCTTCCATATCACCTCAGCAGTGCCACAGGCTGATAGCATCCTGGTCTTCCATAACACCTCAGCAGTGCCACAGACTGATAGCATCCTGGTCTTCCATAACACCTCAGCAGTGCCACAGGCTGATAGCATCCTGGTCTTCCATATCACCTCAGCAGTGCCACAGGCTGATAGCATCCTGGTCTTCCATATCACCTCAGCAGTGCCACAGGCTGATAGCATCCTGGTCTTCCATATCACCTCAGCAGTGCCACAGGCTGATAGCACCCTGGTCTTCTATAACACCTCAGCAGTGCCACAGGCTGATAGCAGCCTGGTCTTCCATATCACCTCAGCAGTGCCACAGGCTGATAGCACTCTGGTCTTCCATAACACCTCAGCAGTGCCACAGGCTGATAGCATCCTGGTCTTCCATAACACCTCAGCAGTGCCACAGGCTGGTTGCCTCCATACCACCTCAGCAGTGCCACAGGCTGATAGCATCCTGGTCTTCCATATCACCTCAGCAGTGCCACAGGCTGGCATCCTGGTCTTCCATAACACCTCAGCAGTGCCACAGGCTGATAGCATCCTGGTCTTCCATAACACCTCAGCAGTGCCACAGGCTGATAGCATCCTGGTCTTCCATAACACCTCAGCAGTGCCACAGGCTGATAGCATCCTGGTCTTCCTAACACCTCAGCAGTGCCCATATACACCTCAGCAGTGCCACAGGCTGATAGCATCCTGGTCTTCCATAACACCTCAGCAGTGCCACAGGCTGATAGCATCCTGGTCTTCCATATCACCTCAGCAGTGCCACAGGCTGATAGCATCCTGGTCTTCCATAACACCTCAGCAGTGCCACAGGCTGATAGCACCCTGGTCTTCCATATCAACTCAGCAGTGCCACAGGCTGATAGCATCCTGGTCTTCCATATCACCTCAGCAGTGCCACAGGCTGATAGCATCCTGGTCTTCCATAACACCTCAGCAGTGCCACAGACTGATAGCATCCTGGTCTTCCATAACACCTCAGCAGTGCCACAGGCTGATAGCATCCTGGTCTTCCATAACACCTCAGCAGTGCCACAGGCTGATAGCATCCTGGTCTTCCATAACACCTCAGCAGTGCCACAGACTGATAGCATCCTGGTCTTCCATAACACCTCAGCAGTGCCACAGGCTGATAGCATCCTGGTCTTCCATAACACCTCAGCAGTGCCACAGGCTGATAGCATCCTGGTCTTCCATATCACCTCAGCAGTGCCACAGGCTGATAGCATCCTGGTCTTCCATAACACCTCAGCAGTGCCACAGGCTGATAGCACCCTGGTCTTCCATATCAACTCAGCAGTGCCACAGGCTGATAGCATCCTGGTCTTCCATATCACCTCAGCAGTGCCACAGGCTGATAGCATCCTGGTCTTCCATAACACCTCAGCAGTGCCACAGACTGATAGCATCCTGGTCTTCCATAACACCTCAGCAGTGCCACAGGCTGATAGCATCCTGGTCTTCCATAACACCTCAGCAGTGCCACAGGCTGATAGCATCCTGGTCTTCCATAACACCTCAGCAGTGCCACAGGCTGATAGCATCCTGGTCTTCCATAACACCTCAGCAGTGCCACAGACTGATTGCATCCTGGTCTTCCACAACACCTCAGCAGTGCCACAGGCTGATAGCATCCTGGTCTTCCATATCACCTCAGCAGTGCCACAGGCTGATAGCATCCTGGTCTTCCATAACACCTCAGCAGTGCCACAGGCTGATAGCATCCTGGTCTTCCATAACACCTCAGCAGTGCCACAGACTGATTGCATCCTGGTCTTCCACAACACCTCAGCAGTGCCACAGGCTGATAGCATCCTGGTCTTCCATATCACCTCAGCAGTGCCACAGGCTGATAGCATCCTGGTCTTCCATAACACCTCAGCAGTGCCACAGGCTGATAGCATCCTGGTCTTCCATATCACCTCAGCAGTGCCACAGGCTGATAGCATCCTGGTCTTCCATAACACCTCAGCAGTGCCACAGACTGATAGCATCCTGGTCTTCCATAACACCTCAGCAGTGCCACAGACTGATTGCATCCTGGTCTTCCATAACACCTCAGCAGTGCCACAGACTGATTGCATCCTGGTCTTCCATAACACCTCAGCAGTGCCACAGGCTGATTGCATCCTGGTCTTCCATAACACCTCAGCAGTGCCACAGGCTGATAGCATCCATGCCACACCGCATTGAGGAAGTAATTCATGCAAAAGGGGCCAAACCAAGTACTGAGTACATATGCATGATTATACAGAGGGCTGACATTTCTGTATTTAAAATCCTTTTATTGATTACATGTAATTTGAGTTTTTGAAATTAGGGTTTTCATAAGCTGTACGCAATAATCATTGAAATTATATCAAATCAAGGCTTGAAATATCTCACTTCGCATGTAATGAGTCTATAGAATATATTCGTTTCACCTTTTAAGTTAAATTACTGAAATGAACTTTGCACAATATGCTAATTCTCAGAGTTGCACCTGTGACATTACTAGCATGAGCAGCTTTACGTAAATTTGAGATGACTTCTGGGCCTACAGTATCAGCAGACATTAACAGGTTTGCAACACAGTTCTGGATCATGTGATGTGCATGGGTCATCTCCTCACATGACAGATGTTCATTAAATTCATTCACAGTATTGTTATTCGGGTTACAGTTTATGTTCTTAGTCATGTGACTTACTTTACATAGTACCGTCCGTCGGCAAGTCAAACGGATTGATTTAAATCTCCCACAGAACATTACAAGCAGACAACCTTAAAGCTCTGCAGATCTCTTGTCTCGTTTAAAATAACAGCACGATATCACATTAGCGTTGAACTGCTTTATTTTCCGCATACACGCATTAGCAACTAGACACACTGATATCATCTAGGGACTTCGGGTCGGATCCAGACAGGCCTTCAGCTGATGGGGTTAAAGTGTGCACATAAAAACCATGCCAGACTTGGCGATGACCCAAAGACGGCCCAGGTCATAGGTGACGTGCTTCATGCGCGTCTTCATCGGGATATTGCTCCACCCAGCGCCCCAGGGTTTATCTGAAGTGACACCATCTCTGCATAGGAGGGGTTCAGATGTTTAACGCAAACAGTGAAGATCCAGAAATGCATCCACAAGCAGTTATTTCAGTTACAGCATTTTCTACAATGGTCTGCTTAAATGTTATCGTTCGAGTTGACATGTCTAGCCATCTAAAGGGGCTTAAAAAATAATAAATCAGTACACACATTTTAATCCAGCACTAAATTAAAGTTAAAGGGGGATAATTGTTCAACCACAAATCTCAACTCACCTAGTAAAGACGTCACCTGCAGAGTTGACCCCGAAGACACTACCATCAGTTGCCACCTCAACCGTAGAGAGCTTGCCATCAACACCACTCCAACCATTGTTTTCACAGTTCGGCTTCAACAAAAAAAAAAAATGAAAATTAAGCTTGAAATGGTCCTAAAAAAAACACACGTCTCCAGTGTACATTCCTATATCTTACATTCATAAAGAAGATAGAGTCGTCCTTGTTGACTGCCCAGCAGACAAAAGGTCCACAGCTGAAGTACTTCACGTTGCCTGGTAATTCTTTCCACGGCAGGGGAGAACCGGGGCCCTTGTAGCCAAGTGTGGCTCTGCTGCCCAAACAGAACGGTTTGCCTTGCCTGTCCGTGCCCACAATAAACTGGTCACCTCCGGCATCCACCTGCTTCAGAGAACCTGAAGACCAAAGACAAACACGCTGATTACGACAGATAACGATGGCATAACGTTAACAGTCAGTGAGAACTTAATACATAAGTTCTTTGGGTTCCCATTTAAGCGATGTACCTTGAGCTAGCAGCACCCAGTCGCCAGCCACGTACTTGTAGATCTCGTCTCGTTTGTTCACACCCCAGGTCCCCGCCGGTCCAACTGTGATATGAGTCATGGAACCGGGCTGTCGGCTCCATTTGGACCCCCGCAGGGAGTAGGGAATCTGGCTTGTGTCCGTGGCAACCACCTGACCATGCCCGGCATCAATCTGCATCAGATGATTCACTTTCCCCTTCTGACAATCCCACGCTACGGAAACGCCAAGCCGTTTGAGCGAAGAAACCAACATACGCAAACGGTATTAGCGCAAACATTTAGAAGCGTTTTGATGATAGCTACTTACCATAGGTGACTGACAGCAGACTGACCACCAGACAGTGTAATACTATGGCTGTCATGATGTCTCTATTGATCAGTATAACTGTGGTTGTTCAGCACACGATGAGTTTATAAAGCCCAGTGCACATTTCTACTAATTGTTCACTAATTGAACCATTTGCCCAATCAGAACATGCTACAAGAAGAGCTGATGAGAAAAGATCATAGAGATGGTTAGAAGACTTGACTGGGGAAAAGGATATTCAAGCATGGATTTGGCCTTCTGATGACCCAATTGGTCATTGGCTGATCTCTACTGGTGAACCCGTCAGTCATTGGCTGATCTCTCTTGATGAACCAGTTAGTCATTGGCTGTTCCCTCCTGATGAACCAGTCAGTCAGACACCAATTAGGCATGTTCTAAATGTAATTGTGATTAGTCATGTTCTAAATGTACTTCTGATTATGCATGTTCTAAATGTAATTGTGATTAGTCATGTTCTAAATGTACTTCTGATTATGCATGTTCTAAATGATTATGCATGTTCTAAATGTAATTCTGATTATGCATGTTCTAAATGTAATTGTGATTATGCATGTTCTAAATGTAATTCTGATTATGCATGTTCTAAATGTAATTGTGATTAGTCATGTTCTAAATGTAATTCTGATTATGCATGTTCTAAATGTACAACCAATTAGTCATGTTCTAAATGTACAACCAATTAGGCATGTTCTAAATGTACAACCAATTAGGCATGTTCTAAATGTACAACCAATTAGGCATGTTCTAAATGTACTTCTGATTATGCATGTTCTAAATGTACAACTAATTAGGCATGTTCTAAATGTACTTCTGATTATGCATGTTCTAAATGTACAACCAATTAGGAATGTTCTAAATGTATTCTGATTATGCATGTTCTAAATGTACAACCAATTAGTCATGTTCTAAATGTACTTCTGATTATGCATGTTCTAAATGTACAACCAATTAGGCATGTTCTAAATGTACAACCAATTAGGCATGTTCTAAATGTACTTCTGATTAGGCATGTTCTAAATTACTTTAAGAATCACATGCCTTTAAGATGATTGTCCAAGGAATTGACATAGCTGCATAACTCTCTTCTATTCTTCAAAACCATTCTAATTCTATTTTTGGATGGCAACCAACTTGAAGGTGTGTACAGATCATACTATGGATGGAGGTCTGTCTACTCAACTATTCTATACTTCACTATGAGCCCCATAAACATTTAGGACATGAAACTAATTGATTGTTTTGTAAATATCTCCAGGTTCATGTTCTACAACATCGATCGAATGTGACCTTGCCTGACTCAGAAAGAGGCGTGTATGAAGCTGTAATGTGTCATCTCACACACTGTGACTGTTAGAAGCACTTCTGGCATGTCTCATCAAAACCCCTGTAACACATCCAGAATGCAGCAGCCAACCTGGTGTTCAACCTTCTCAAGGTCTCTTATATCTCATTTCTCCTCTGCACACTTAATGAAGCTCGCTAACGCCACGACACCATGTTATTCAACTCAGGGAAGATAAATAAATGAAAGCATAGCATCATTCCACCCTGCCAGACAGGCATAACGTTCCACATGTTTAAACTAGTTTTTTAAGCGTATACATAATTATTATAATGTTTACAATTGTAGTGTTAGTTTCAACCTCATAACATGGAAGTGGTACAAAATGAATGTGCTGTGACAGAACTGCTGTTATCACTCAACTTATTGTATGTTCACAGTTAGTTTATTATCTAGTATAATTCTCATGGTGAAGCTTGCTGAAATTAACTCTGGTGCTTGAGTTATTGTTTTCTTGAGATCTTAGTGAATTGCCATTGGCCTGTAATGCCAGTCCATTGATTTTAATGTGGCATTTTTATTTGAGCAAACAGCATTTTCTTCTGAATTATATCTACCATTGATACCAGCAGTTCCATCATCAATAAAAACAAGTTAACCAGTATACCAGTGACAGCCATACATTCACAAAACACCTTATTTCACAGATCAATTGTTCTGCTAATATTTGCCAGTATTGTTTAAAATACCTTAAAAAAACTGACTGTGTCTACTGTCTTTTCAATAATTTCTAATTTGAAGTCCTGGCATACAAAACAGTACAGATACTCATGAACTGCACTGCATAACCATTCATAGTGCCTTTGTTCTCAGGTGAGTTCCTGGGAAGGTAAAGTTAATCACAAAGAAAAGACAAAGGATGAAACTGATGAGACATTCTCCAAACTGTCAGTTAAGTACTTTCTTTTATTTGGTGTTATAAAGTGAAACTCCATGACAGACAGAAAAGACACTAGTCACAGTCATTCCTCTCGTTCTCTCTCTCTCTCTCTCTCTCATATATACTTAAATACTGTGTGTCAATAAGCATGTGAAGCCTATTGGTGGAGGTAAAGTGTGAACCGAGATACAATCATGTATAAACACGTCGGAACGCTACGATAGGACAACATATTAACCAATCACACGTCTACCAAGCTCACACTATTAGCCAATCACACGTCTACCAAGTTCACACCTGCTCCCGGAACCCACCTGATAGGGTGTTCTGTCCAATTAAAACCCTTTGCCAGGTTGCCACGGGTAAAACATTGCCTTCTTCTCGTCAGATCGTGTTTGACCTAATATTAGTATCTTTTGGTATACTTTCGTTCCAGGTAAAGAACATCAAATCAACGTCAAAACATTTTTGAGTTAAGTTATTCAGCAACTGAGAAAAGGGTTCTGAATGAACGCCGTCCGATGTTGGATCTGTCTGTGGACGATGCATGGAGTATTAAGGACTTGGTGTAAAGCGTAAGAGCAGCAGAGTGTTGTGGTCCAGGGGACACGGGCTGGAGGCCACGCATTTACTGGTGACCCCAAAACAGCAGAGTGTTGTGGTCCAGGGGACACGGGCTGGAGGCCACGCATTTACTGGTGACCCCAAAACAGCAGAGTGTTGTGGTCCAGGGGTCACGGGCTGGGGGCCACGCATTTACTGGTGACCCCAAAACCGCGTCATGTTACACATAAAGCAAAAGGCACTTCAACAAATCTGAACAAATTCCAGTGTATTGTACGTTTATAATTGAATGTTTCTTTCGTTCGCGCGGGTTCCCTCTAATTCTCTCTAGCTTATATCTATACAGTATATAAACACAATACTGTGCATACACACAATCACATAGGAAGGAATGCCAGGATAGAGTATAAACACTAGACATTTGATATGTAATAATATAATATTATATATATATATATCTATAGTAAACCTTTTAAAATAGGTATATGTTTGGAGACAGCTGGTTATATAGAATATAGTACAAAAGGAAATGTGAGGAGTGAGATAAAGCGATAGCTTGGAGAACTTGTAAGGTTTAAGGTTCATTTGGGAGTGAGAGGAGGGTCTCGTGGCTACAGGTTTCAGTCGCTCTGCAGGCAGCGCCAACCGAATTGCATAGGCAAGAAATAACACGTGGCTCCTGAAATAACACGGGGCTCCTAAAATAACACGTGGCTCCTAAAATAACACGGGGCCCCTGAAATAACACGTGGCTCCTAAAATAACACGGGACCCCTGAAATAACACGTGGCTCCTAAAATAACACGTGGCTCCTAAAATAACACGGGCCCCTGAAATAACACGTGGCTCCTAAAATAACACGTGGCTCCTAAAATAACACGGGCCCCTGAAATAACACGTGGCTCCTAAAATAACACGGGGCCCCTGAAATAACACGTGGCTCCTAAAATAACACGTGGCTCCTAAAATAACACGTGGCTCCTAAAATAACACGGGCCCCTGAAATAACACGTGGCTCCTAAAATAACACGTGGCTCCTAAAATAACACGGGCCCCTGAAATAACACGTGGCTCCTAAAATAACACGGGCCCCTGAAATAACACGTGGCTCCTAAAATAACACGGGGCTCCTAAAATAACACGGGCCCCTGAAATAACACGGGGCTCCTAAAATAACACGGGACCCTGAAATAACACGGGGCTCCTAAAATAACACATGCTAATACAGAACGGTGGAACGAAAGAACAGTGCGAAACAGTGCAACAACCAAAACACAAATGGCAGTAATTAATTGTAATAATAATAATAATTAAAGTAATTATAATAAAACAGCGTGGTTTTATCCAAACGGATAGTACAGATCAATTGACTTCTTTGAAGCAAAAAAGCGTTTTTAAGAAAAACGTAAAAGCGGGATGTCTTCCGTATCAGCAGCGGATCGATGACGGGAAAGGAGGAGGGAAAGTGCTGGAATGGATGGTGTGTGTGGTTGGTTCTGACAACCAGCCCAGTGCCTGTACAGGTTGGTTCTGACAACCAGCCCAGTGCCTGTACAGGTTGGTTCTGACAACCAGCCCAGTGCCTGTACAGGTTGGTTCTGACAACCAGCCCAGTGCCTGTACAGGTTGGTTCTGACAACCAGCCCAGTGCCTGTACAGGTTGGTTCTGTCAACCAGCCCAGTGCCTGTACAGGTTGGTTCTGTCAGCCAGCCCAGTGCCTGTACAGGTTGGTTCTGTCAACCAGCCCAGTGCCTGTACAGGTTGGTTCTGACAACAAGCCCAGTGCCTGTACAGGTTGGTTCTCAACCAGCCCAGTGCCTGAGGTTGGTTCTGTCAACAAGCCCAGTGCCTGTACAGGTTGGTTCTGTCAACCAGCCCAGTGCCTGTACAGGTTGGTTCTCAACCAGCCCAGTGCCTGTACAGGTTGGTTCTGTCACCAGCCCAGTGTGCCTGTGGTTCTGTCAACCAGCCCAGTGCCTGTACAGGTTGGTTCTGTCAACCAGCCCAGTGCCTGTACAGGTTGGTTCTGTCAACCAGCCCAGTGCCTGTACAGGTTGGTTCTGTCAACCAGCCCAGTGCCTGTACATGTTGGTTCTGACAACAAGCCCAGTGCCTGTACAGGTTGGTTCTGACAACCAGCCCAGTGCCTGTACAGGTTGGTTAGGGGTGGAAGTTGCTATATACGGTGCTGTCTACAGGTCAGTGTCCTGCTATATTTCCGGCTATATACTGTGTTGTCTACAGGTCAGTGTCCAGATATTTCTGGCTTTATACAGTGCTGTCTACAGGTCAGTGTCCAGATATTTCTGGCTATATACGGTGTTGTCTACAGGTTAGTCTCCTGATATATTCTGGCTATATACTGTGTTGTCTACAGGTCAGTGTCCAGATATTACCGGCTATATACGGTGTTGTCTACAGATCAGTGTCCAGATATTTCCGGCTATATACGGTGTTGTCTACAGGTCAGTGTCCTGCTATATTTCTGGCTATATACGGTGTTGTCTACAGGTCAGTGTCCAGATATTTCCGGCTATATACCGTGTTGTCTACAGGTCAGTGTCCAGATATATTTCTGGCTATATACGGTGTTGTCTACAGGTCAGTGTCCTGATATATTCTGGCTATAAACAGTGTCGTCTACAGTGTAGTCCAGAATGCTGTGTCCTGGTATTTCTGGTTTAGGCGGTGTGGTCAACAGTTCTGTGGTCTGGTTTTCTGTTTGTAGGCTATGTGGTCTAGAGTTCTGTGTCCTGGTACTTCTGGTTGTTGGTCTGGTAGTAGCCTCTCTTGGTGTTGTCTGCAAGCTGGTGTCGGTATTCTTCCTCTTCTTCGGCCGGGTAGAACCCACGACTCTCAGAGTATGGGAACTTAGAGGAGAGGGTTTGAGGCTCCGGACGAGAGCTGGAACTGAACACACACACACGCACACGCGCACACACACACACACGCACACGCACACGCACACGCACACATTAAACTGTTAAACCATAGAACTTAGTGAAAAGCCAAACACACAAATAAATACTGAACAGAATGGGAGCTAGATAGGCAGACTTCATTATGACATACATCCATCTGATTGGTTAAAAACCCTCTCTGATTGTCCTTACCCAATCGGCTGTGGCCGGCTCAGGTCCAGCTTCTGGGTTTTGACAGGGACAGCGTAGATGTCTGGGTGCTTCTGGGCAATTTCCAACTGAACAGAGGAGACAATACTATGACACAATATCTAGCAAACAAACTAACCCAAAACCACTAGTTCAAGCAAACACTGAGATAAACAAACACGTTTTACTTGTTATACCTAACCCAAACCTTAACCCTACATCTAAAATCTATTTCACTTCTATTTCTACCACTAGCCTTCCATGTAACCCTAACCTTAACCAGAAGCCCTAAGTCTATAGTTGTTTAGGTACTATGGGTTACTATAAGTTCTGGTTCAGTTGTCCACACACAGACAGACAACCCAACATCCTCACTCTGGCATTCTGGGCCTCCTGCAGCTCCAGCATCCTCTGAGCGCGGGCCACGTGGTCCATCTTCTCAAAGGCCTTGATTTTCCCCAGGAATGTCTTGAGGCTGGGGTCCTCTGGGCTGTTATCTGGCTGTTCCGGGACCTGGGACGCTGCTGTGATCGGGCCCACGGAGCTGCTGGTGTCCTGGGGATTATAGGAGGGTCTGAAGGCGACGGGGGCAGGGGCCAAGAGCTTGGCCTTGCCGAACGAGTTGAGGGTACGAAGGAGAGGAGGCGGGTCGCTGCTGGCAGGGCTGGAGGAGTGGGTGTCGTAGCTCCGGCTGGGCGGGGCCCCGTAGGCCACTCCCACTCCCCTGGGAGGGGCTACCTCGTCCATGAACAACAGCTTCACCTGGAGGGGCGAGAGATTTGTGATTAAAAATGGAAAAGACGTTTAAAGATATCACTAACTCAAGCCTTCCACCTTCACTAGATCACGGTTTTAGCAAAACAGATGAGTTAAAGAAATCCTCACGTTTTACTTCCCCAAAAGGTATTAGAAGACAACGGTAATTTTCAAAGGACCGTAATTAAACCACAGACATCAGATATCAGCCAATTGAAATCCTAGAGGTACACGACTGAAATGCGAATCGACGGCCAATCCTTGAGCCAAATATACTATATTTTACATTGACATCATAAATGTGACCATTTCAACACAAATAAAAACAAGCGACTCTCCCCTGTACCTAGAATAATCATGAAAACCTAAGTGGAACTTAATACAAATCTCCAAAGGCACCGCGTGATGGCCGCTAAATCATTTACTCACTTTATAGTGCTGTGGCAAAGTAGGTTAAGCCATGTTTCTAATTTCGTTTGCTGGACAACCATTTATCTTTTACATAAAATTAGCTAGCTGGCTAACTTTGGTTAGGATTTTGTTCCAGCTAAGCAGTTAGTGTTTCTGTGAGGGATATAGCAAGCCAGCTCACGTTCCTAGAGCAGTGGTTCCCTACCTTTTAACTTACTGTAATTCTGATCTGAGCACCCCTGAACTACCCCATCATGTTAATTCTAGAAGTAAGCCAACAGTTTAGCTGACTAGTTTAATAAAAGCCTCGGTTCAGCTCTTGAAAAAAGATGCTGTATTACACATACATATCCATACTGTCCTAGGCCTCTCAGTTCTGAAACAGACCCAACTTATTTCCTAGGCCTCTGTCTCAGTACTAAAACAGACCCAACTTATTTCCTAGGCCTCTCTCTCAGTACTAAAACAGACCCAACTAGAGACAATCCAAGCCAAAAGTGTTTTAATTATATCTGAGCCGAATAGCCCTGAACTTATCCTTGGCTGGCTGGCCAGTAAACTAGGCTAGCTGAATAGCAACCTGACTTACTTAAAACTTTTGTTGATGGATATAATTTCAGATTTCGGTTGGCTGAAATTCATTCAAAACCCACACAACACGTTTGTGTTGTGTGCTCAATGATTTCAATTGGCTGGTTCAAATCTTCAACTATTTCTACTGGTCGCCAATATGAAACAATGGTAATAGAAAGAGAATGCAAAATTATAAACAACAGACAAACGTTCACAACACTAATTCAGCTGGTGGATTCATACTTAAGGGACTGTTCTACGCTTGCAGAACTCTTCTATCACCACAAGGAATTCTGGGAGTTAACGTGATTATGCTAGGTACCAGAGTGGTCCAATGAGCTGCCGTTGGAGGAATCCGAGCCGCGGTGGGCGTGGTTTCTCCAGATGAGACCATTCTTCATAGAGAAGGAGAGTTTGCTTCTTCTGATTGAGTTAAAGAGCTAAGGGGTGGGGTTTCAAACATTTAAGGGGTGGGGTTTCAAACATTTAAGGGGTGGGGTTTCAAACATTTAAGGGGTGGGGTTTCAAAAACTTAAGGGGTGGGGTTTCAAACATTTAAGGGGTGGGGTTTCAAACATTTAAGGTGTGGGGTTTCAAACATTTAAGGGGTGGGGTTTCAAACATTTAGGGGGTGGGGTTCCAAACATTTAAAGGGTGGGGTTTCAAACATTTAAACATAAGAGGATGTTTGAAAGCTGCCCAAGGTCCTACCAACATCTGCCCCCAGGGTTGTCAAAGAAACGCTCCAAACAGGCTGACATTAATTCTCCGAATACGGATACGTATGTATACGTATGTATTTCACGTATTTCAAAAAAGACAAGAAAAAGATAAGGGAGAAGATAAAGAAGGTATAGTGCTTATGTGGTAAAGAAAAACTAAGAAATGTATAAAAGACTGCCCAAAAAGATGTTATAATATTAGCAGTACAATTGTTTCTGTGTGTGTGAGAAAGTGTTTTGTTTCATCTAACAGGAACACATAATGAAGGAGTATAAAAACTGGGACTCTCTCTCACCTTGGGGGAGTCCGGTACGAATGTGGGGGGGGAACTCGCATTGCTGAGAATCTCCCTGCTGCCGACCCTCCGGACGTGACCACGGATGTCTGGACTGCACCTGCGCAAGATCTGGGCACAAACACGCACACACACGCCCGTGCACACATATACAAATAAGCACGCACGCACACACACACCACAAATAAGCACGCACGCGCACACACACACACGCACACACACACACACACACACACAACACGGTCAACAGGAAGTATCATGCAGGTTTCCAGGATAAAGGTTGAAGGTCATCCATGCTGATTGTTGTAGGGTTAATACTGTAGATGTGGATTATGGAGAGGTTTTGTACAGACACGGGCAGAGAGATCACACCAGCTTAAACCAGCTGCATAGAGGTCATCGTCATGGCACCCAACTGCTAATTACCATGGAAACACATTGGTAAAAGGAAGAGAGGATGTTACATTGTCATGCCGTTAGTATGTAATACTTTTATACACTCCTACCCCTACGGGAAACACGCGCGCACACACACACACACACACACACACACACACACACACACACACACACACACACACACACACACACACACACACACACACACACACACACACACACACACACACACACACACACACACACACACACACACACACACACACACACACACACACACACACACACACACACACACACACACACACACACACGCACACGCACACACACACACGCACACACACGCACACACACGCAGCATTTAAGATTTAGGCCCAGCAAAACAGAATCCTATAGTTTCTAATTAAATGCTTCTCCAATTCAAACAAGCCATACACCTTTGGAATCACACTGATGAATGACTTGTGTTTAAAAAACAGATGTTTTACTAAAGTGCAAAGAAATGCTAATGAGTTGGTATAGATTTTGGTCATTTAGGACTAGATTGGACTGGAGATACACACAGTGGTGTAATAGAGATAGTTTAACTGTAGAGGGCAGCAGAGACACTAAGGCTAGTTTAGGACAGGGTTTCCTGATGTAGTTTGGTCTGTGCCCACAATTTAGTTTAAAACAAAACGTACAACCTCATAACAAAAATAGTGGCGCATTGAATTCAATGTTTACTTTCTTATTCTCATGTTCTGTGGCTATTTTGTCATTTTAAATGTTCAAAGGTTAGGAAGGTGTTCTGTTTATGAAGCCGCTACTGGAGGCCAGACTCATAACACAGGTGCCATCAATGTGTACCAAAAGGCATTTTGTTCAAATACCCATTTTTTAATATAATGCTTCTAAGTTTGTGACACAGAAAAGGTGCAGTTCTCTGAAATGAGCTTTGTATAAAAATGTGTGGTGTATGTGTCTCTGTGTGTATGTGTGTGTGTGTGTGTGTGTATGTGTCTCTGTGTGTGTGTGTGTGTGTGTGTGTGTGTGTGTGTGTGTATATTTGCAGGTTTTACTACACTTATGGGGAAACGACCCTTGCATGGATAGCAAAAGCAACAGTTTCCTTTATCAGAACATTTTGCAGTCCCCATCAGGATAACGGTTTAGAATAAGTGTTAGAGATTAGATTTTTGGAGTTGCAAGTAAATATGAATCCTATAATGTTATTAAAAGGCGAAATATGTCAGTGTGATCCGGATTTTACCCAATTTTCTGGAGTCAGAGGTGTCAAACCAATTCCACTATTCCATAGTACCTGATTGATTAATTAGACTACTAATTCGCTAACTCGCACACACTAGTTCCTCTGCAGAAGGGTTACTGTAAGAATACAACTAGAGTAAACATAAGCTTTAGGATTAAGCATCAGGTATATGGACAATCCATTCAATCCAGCCGTGTGCCCGTGTGTGTGTTGCCAACAGCGTGTGTGTGTTGCCAACAGCGTGTGTGTGTTGCCAACAGCGTGTGTGTGTTGCCAACAGCGTGTGTGTATGTGTTGCCAACAGCGTGTCTGTGTGTGTGTTGCCAACAGCGTGTGTGTGTTGCCAACAGCGTGTGTGTGTGCACGCGGCATCTCCGTTCGTCTCTAACCTCCTCTGCCAGCACAGGTTCAGAGGAGCGGCTGATTGCAGACACGTGCAGCTGGTCAACCGGCTCGTTGTCCGGCTCGTTATCAGTGTATGGCCCGCCCTCGTCCGCCGTGTCGTCATAGTCGCTGGCCAATCGGCTGTCCATGCTCAAGTAGTCGGCCGACATGGCGGACAGGTAAGACATGCGGTCGTCGTGGAGATCAAGGTCCGTCTCCGTCCCGTCCAGCTAAAAGAGACACATGATGGATCTTGGTGTACAGAGAGGAAGCAGAAACAAAAACAGGAAAGAAACAAAGAAAGAAAAGAAGAACCAAGCTGTAGAGCACCAGTGGTAGAAGGATATACACACAGAGCATGCTCAGAACGGCGGACAGGAAGTGGCTTGAACAAACACAACTAGCTCTAGAAGTGTCGAGGAAAAGTAGTAAGAAAAAGATTGAGAGATGGCTTGACAGGAAGATTCACGAAATATTATGAAGAAATAAGGACAAAAGGACTATTATATGATTGTACTACAATGATGAATAAGACAGGTGAGATTATAGGGTTTAAATAGTAAGAGGTTTTGACAAATATAAGTAAAATGCATAAGAGTATAGTACAGGAGATTACAGAATAGCTTAGGACCTTTGAATAAAGTACAGTATAGTACAGGAGATAAAAGAATAGCACAGGACCTTTGAATAAAGTACAGTATATAGAGACCTCCATAACAAATAGGATAGTCAAGTAAAAATTGATCTTTCTGGCTGTACACTCAAGGCACATGAAAATAACCAGAAAAAAAGAAGCAATATTTGTCCAAAGTCCGCTGTCACATTTGATTTCTGGCTCTTTCAACACAATATACGTCATACCAACTAAGAATGACAGCACTTTCAGAGTTCCACCCTCCACTTTATGTGCGCATAATAATGTTCACGTACAATTAAAGTAGAAAAGCTCAAATTTACTGGAATTTTGTTGGTTTGCTTTTAATCAGCCGCAGTTCCTTTTCTCTCTACACTTCCCCCTCCCATCACTTAAAAAAAGAAAAAGCCATCCTGTTTCATCTGTCCAAAACATTTCCTTTCATTGACAATCTTCCCGTTTTATTTTGCTTAATGCCACTAAACCCCAAGTCTCCAAAAGCGGAAGCAACTGACAAATGTCAACCCTAATTCCTCTCACGAAATGGGGTCGATGAAACTCTGAAAGAGCCTAGTTGATAATACGTATGTGAGTCGAAACAGACTGACGAAATAGGTTGGAGCCTGTGTTTTGGTCACATGGTCGTCTCTGTGTCTTCTTCATGTGCATCCAGAGTAAACATGCACAGTCCCAACGCTAACGCAGGGTTTGTTTACCTTCCCCTCTGACACCCAGACGGCCTGAGTCTGCTGCTCCCTGATTGAGTCCTTCACACTGCCGTACCAGGCATCGTTGGCCGAGTTCACCTCGATAGCAGCTGTACGGAGAGAAGGTGGACATGTCAGAGAGCAACGGAGAAATCAATAGAGAGAGAGAGAGAGATGGAGAAGAGGAAATGCAAAGAACAGAAAATGCAACAAAAATCAGAGAGGGAGAGATGAAAGCAGGACGAGAGGAGCGCGAAACGGAAACAGAGAATATTCTCCCTGCGGTGAAAGAACAGTGTGTTCTAAATCTGGCAGTTTAACCGTTCGTTGATGACAATCTGTTTCCTTGGGTCAATTAACAGAGATGCCTGACATGAATCACTGGGGATTGGGACTGTGTGTATACGCTGTGGATCTACAGAGATCGAGATGTCATACATGAGTCACTGGTCTAATACAGTATTTACTGGAATATGTACTGCCCACAGGGTGAAAACTAACCGCAAAGGGAACAACTATATTTTAGCTTAAACAAAAAGGTTAGGATATTAGAATTAACACTGGGGTATCGAAAGAATAAGGGGAAAGAATATTCTGGAACTCTGAATGTGTCTGTATATATATATGTGTGTGTGTGTGTGTGTGTGTGTGACATACCTGTAAACAGGTGAGAGCAAGTCTTCCTCAGTTTGACTGCCTGCTCGTAGAGTTTCCTGGCACTGCGGTTGGACGAAGGCACCAGCCTCTGCCTCATGGCCTTAACGCCTGTTTTACTGTCCGGGCTGAAGAAGATCACGATAGGGTACCACTGGGTGTAATTCAGGGTGTCCACAGCCTTGGGAGTCACGTCCAGCAGGGCATGCTTGTCCTACGGGAGCCAGTGGTAACGAATGGGTTAAATGGAGAGACGGAGAAATGAGAGTTAAAGAGAGTGAGAGAGAATGAAAGAGAGTGAGAGAGAGGGGAGAGGAGAGAGTGAGAGAGAGTAAAAGAGAGTGAGAGAGAGGGGAGAGGAGAGAGAGAGGGGAGAGAGTGAGAGAGAGTGAAAGAGAGTGAGAGAGAGGGGAGAGGAGAGAGAGAGGGGAGAGAGTGAGAGAGAGTGAAAGAGAGTGAGAGAAGGAGAGAGGGATAAAGAGAGAGAGAGAGAGAGAGAGAGAGAGAGAGAAGGAGGATAGAGTGAAAGAGAGTGAGAGAGAGAGAGAGAGAGAAGAGAGAGAAGAATGAGTGAAAGGGTGAGAGAGCGACAGAGAGAGAGAGAGAGCGACAGAGAGAGAGAGAGGGTGAGTGAGAGAGAGAGAGGGTGAGTGAGAGACAAGGGGGTGATAGAGGGGTTGGACAAAGACAAAAACATACATAAGTAGAATGACAAAAAGAGAGACAGACAGATTGATGAATAAAGATTTCTCAGAACAAACTGAGCCACAACGAATTTTAAATGAGATCAAACGTGGATGTACTCGTCCATCAGGTATAATTCAGTAACATGGAACAATCTGGAACCTGATGCCAAGAGAAAAGGAGAACCACTGGAGCACGAAAAACACTGTGAACCCAAAGCTATTGTTTATCCTGTCATTCATACTTAGAACGCCCTGTACATTGATACAATAATTAACATTAGAAATCACCTTAAATATTTCAACCAATGATTGTTGTTCTTTGAAATATAGAATAAAGAATGTTCAATTTGAAATGTTGTTGAAGAGGGCGATCCATAGAGACAAATAGATTAGGGGTGAGATATATAGAGTGAGTGGGACAAATAGATTAGGGGTGAGATATATAGAGTGAGTGAGACAAATAGATTAGGGGTGAGATATATAGAGTGAGACAAATAGATTAGGGACGAGATATATAGAGTGAGACAAACAGACTAACAGACAGAGACCTGCTCAATAATCTGCCGGATGGTATTCAGTCTCACCACTCCGGAGGACTTTTCAGACCCGGCATCTTTAGGCTCTGTTTCTAAATGTAGACAGACAGAGTCCATGTTAGTCATTACCATAATACAGACACACATATAGACAGACAGACACACAGAGTCCATGTTAGTCATTACCATAATACAGACACACATATAGACAGACAGACACACAGAGTCCATGTTAGTCATTACCATAATACAGACACACATATAGACAGACAGACACACAGAGTCCATGTTAGTCATTACCATAATACAGACACACATATAGACAGACAGACACACAGAGTCCATGTTAGTCATTACCATAATACAGACACACATATAGACAGACAGACACACAGAGTCCATGTTAGTCATTACCATAATACAGACACACATATAGACAGACAGACAGACACACAGAGTCCATGTTAGTCATTACCATAATACAGACACACATATAGACAGACAGACACACAGAGTCCATGTTAGTCATTACCATAATACAGACACACATATAGACAGACAGACACACAGAGTCCATGTTAGTCATTACCATAATACAGACACACATATAGACAGACAGACACACAGAGTCCATGTTAGTCATTACCATAATACAGACACACATATAGACAGACAGACACACAGAGTCCATGTTAGTCATTACCATAATACAGACACACATATAGACAGACAGACACACAGAGTCCATGTTAGTCATTACCATAATACAGACACACATATAGACAGACAGACACACAGAGTCCATGTTAGTCATTACCATAATACAGACACACATATAGACAGACAGACAGACAGACATTACACAGAGTCCATGTTAGTCATTACCATAATACAGACACACATATAGACAGACAGACACACAGAGTCCATGTTAGTCATTACCATAATACAGACACACATATAGACAGACAGACACACAGAGTCCATGTTAGTCATTACCATAATACAGACACACATATAGACAGACAGACAGACAGAGTCCATGTTAGTCATTACCATAATACAGACACACATATAGACAGACAGACACACAGAGTCCATGTTAGTCATTACCATAATACAGACACACATATACATATAGACAAACAGACTCTGGTTGCCATAGATCTACACACAACACAATAATATAAACAAGTTCTGAGCATTTATTTGAATACTTAGGCAAGTGAGTCTTCTTTGCAATGCCTCTACACTTAATCACAGACAGATACACAGACAAACAGGGAGTCAGACCCACAAACAAACTGACAGACACAGAGACACAGACAGACACAGAGACACAGACAGACACACAGACACAGACAGACACGCAGACAGACACAGAGACACAGACAGATACACATACAAACAGGGAGTCAGACCCACAAACAGACTCACAGACAGACACACAGACAGACACGCAGACAGACACGCAGACAGACACGCAGACAGACACGCAGACAAACAGATACACACTGACAGACATAGAGACAGACACACAGACAGAGACAGACACACAGACAGACACGCAGACAGACAGAGCGATACTCACTGGCAACGACAAACAGATCGGGCAACTCAGTTGCCAGCTTTTCATTGGCTGCGTCGGCTATTGGACCAAAAAGTACCACCGGGCGCCTAAATCCAGCTATACGATGAGAGAAAAACATAGAACCAATACAGCCATTAATACACATTCACATCTAACAAGCAAAACAGTTTAGCAACACCTATGAAAGGCCAGCCAGTTATTGAGTAGACAAACAACAAACAACTATCTGTTCACAGACTTTCGTTGTCATTCACACTTTAGCTCTATAAACATTGTCACACACTGCGAATAATATAACATCAGAAATATCTTTATCCAAGTGTGTAACGATTGCCATTTCTTGTTCATCACCCTGACTACTCTCTGGCTAATTGAAAATAAAACCGTATTGAAATTGAAAGATGCATGAGTAAGATATTGTCCCTCAGACAGTGATATCCTTAGGCGTTACAGCACTTAAGACAATATGACCGTCATATTAACCAGGCCCAATTACAGGGACCATTTCAGTGTGCCGGACGTGATCAGACGTTGTCTTTATGACCCGGGCCCAGATGGTCCAATTGTTCTATGTAATCAGATTTGGTATTATCAACAGCTGTGAAATAGCAGAAGGGGAGATGCTCCCTTCTCTTGCCATTGCTCAGATTAATCCTGTTATTCTTAACCCGCGCCCTGTCACATTTGTCTGCGTTAACCAACCGGCACCTGCACTAAAAACACTGCAGTGAGTTCAAACTGCCTGACTAAAACCTCATCCCAAAAAACGATTTGTTTATTGCAGAGATTCTGTGAGTTATCCGCGGGGACAAACAACGTGACTCCCACTTCGCACAACGCCTTTCAGACGGAAATCTATTTTCACCAAAGTGTTCATCTTCCTACTTCTTATTCTGTCTGGTCTCCAACCGTTGCTCCATTTCTCACGTTATGTTTCCAACTCCCTCTCCCTCTCACTGGCCATTTCTGGTTCCTGCGCCTGTGCGCGCATGTGTACGTTATTCTCTGTGCGTTACGCGGCAATAACCCCGTGTGAACTCGTAGTTCTCTTCCACGCCACTCGTAGTTCTCTTCCACGCCACCCTCCCACTTCCTGTTTCCCGCCCTCGTTGTTAGGACCATACCTTCACGGAGCACGACCCTCTCGTACGCTGGGAAGCGCGTGGCGACCGGTGCGGCACTGACATCCTCTCTGCTCTTCCTCAGCTCCTTCCTCTTGACCGCCCGTTGACCCCTCAGGCGCCAGAAGTCGGCGCGGTCCGTCCCCGCGGCCCTGTGGGAGTTCTGAACGCTCGCCATCTGATCGGCTCTGGTGGACGTACATGGAGGGGATGACAGGTGATTACCTGCTCTTATTAGGGATGATTCCTGACAGGTGATTACCTGCTCTTATTAGGGATGATGTCTGACAGGTGATTACCTGCTCTTATTAGGGATGATTCCTGACAGGTGATTACCTGCTCTTATTAGGGATGATTCCTGACAGGTGATTACCTGCTCTTATTAGGGATGATGTCTGACAGGTGATTACCTGCTCTTATTAGGGATGATGTCTGACAGGTGATTACCTGCTCTTATTAGGGATGATGTCTGACAGGTGATTACCTGCTCTTATTAGGGATGATGTCTGACAGGTGATTACCTGCTCTTATTAGGGATGATTCCTGACAGGTGATTACCTGCTCTTATTAGGGATGATTCCTGACAGGTGATTACCTGCTCTTATTAGGGATGATTCCTGACAGGTGATTACCTGCTCTTATTAGGGATGATGTCTGACAGGTGATTACCTGCTCTTATTAGGGATGATTCCTGACAGGTGATTACCTGCTCTTATTAGGGATGATTCCTGACAGGTGATTACCTGCTCTTATTAGGGATGATTCCTGACAGGTGATTACCTGCTCTTATTAGGGATGATGTCTGACAGGTGATTACCTGCTCTTATTAGGGATGATGCCCTTCTCCAGCAGCTGTTTGTCCTTGCCAGTGCGGATGGCCAGCCAGTTGCCCAGTTTGCCGTCATAAAGGGTGTCCACCACCTTAAAAATCTCCCCCCTGGAGAAGGCCAGGCTCTGAGCCATCTCACGTTCGTACTCAAAATGAGTCCTGATGAAGAAGGCGTCGCCACGTCCAGACAACAGGACGTCATTGTAGACTAGAGACAGAAAAAAGTGAAATAAGCAACAATAAAAAAGGAAAATAAAGAACAGATCAATTCTGATACCTCAGGCTTCACGCCATGCTCATGCAGAGAAAACGCAGAACAAAAATATGAAAGACTACGGAGCATGTTTGATGAGATTAAATAAAAGCATATTCCCCTTGTGCGTGATCCATACATTAAACTAATTTACTCCAATCAACTGACCTCCTTATATTAACACTGACACTGTACCTCAGTGGTCACCTGGAGAATTACAGAGCCTTTGGTCTAGCCCAGCACTAGCTTTAAGGAACACCCCTAAAGGTTGAAACGGCCAGGATTAATAAATACAACTTTGAGAGTCAACCGGAACATTCTGTGGCTTTATGTTGTACGTTATTAGCCAGGTTCCATGTTCCACTTCCCCGTGTCCCCATTCAGTCCCACGCTTTAAAGATCACACCGGCAGACCTCTAGCCCCCGGGTGCTGGCTCACCACAGAGACGGAGAGAGGGAGTACGTGGAAGGGAGAGAGGAAAAAAGGGCAGAGGTGAGGGAGGTGGAGGCAAGTGTGAAGAACAGAGCACGGGAGAAAGAGAAAAGAAACAAGAAAAAAGTAAGTAGAGAAAAAGAAAAACCAAATGGGGAAAACAGAAAAGAAAAAAGAAAGGGATGAGAGCAATTGTGACAGTAGAGGTCAGTCATGCCTGTCCTCGTCTTGGCTGTGTGTGTGTGTGTGTGTGTGTGTGTGTGTGTCAGACTGTGTGTGTGTGTATGTGTGTGTGTGTGTGTGTGTGTCAGATTGTAGAGAGTACATGGTTTTCCAAGTTCAATAGTGTGCCCACACAGTTGTTAGCTTCACATCCCCTAGCTGGCTAAAGGGCCGCACCCCCAACTATACACTGCCCCACCCAACCTGTCCATCTCTGTTTGTCTGTCGTCAAGGTTACTGGCTCCTCACAGGAACTGTGGACCCAAGTCATACGCTGTGCACTATAAACTATAATACAGTACCATTTGGGTCTCGTCCTGGTCACATACAGTACCATTTGAGTCTCGTCCTGGTCACATACAGTACCACTTGGGTCTCGTCCTGGTCACATACAGTACCATTTGGGTCTCGTCCTGGTCACATACAGTACCATTTGGGTCTCGTCCTGGTCACATACTGTGCACTATAAACTATAATCCAGTACCATTTGGGTCTCGTCCTGGTCACATACAGTACCATTTGGGTCTCGTCCTGGTCACATACAGTACCATTTGGGTCTCGTCCTGGTCACATACTGTGCACTATAAACTATAATACAGTACCATTTGGGTCTCGTCCTGGTCACATACTGTGCACTATAAACTATAATACAGTACCATTTGGGTCTCCTGGTCAGTACCTGGTCACATACTGTGCACTATAAACTATAATACAGTACCATTTGGGTCTCGTCCTTTACTGTGCACTATAAACTATAATACAGTACCATTTGGGTCTCGTCCTGGTCACATACTGTGCACTATAAACTATAATACAGTACCATAATACAGTACCATTTGGGTCTCGTCCTGGTCACATACAGTACCATTTGGGTCTCGTCCTGGTCACATACAGTACCATTTGGGTCTCGTCCTGGTCACATACAGTACCATTTGGGTCTCGTCCTGGTCACATACTGTGCACTATAAACTATAATACAGTACCATTTGGGTCTCGTCCTGGTCACATACTGTGCACTATAAACTATAATACAGTACCATTTGGGTCTCGTCCTGGTCACATACTGTGCACTATAAACTATAATACAGTACCATTTGGGTCTCGTCCTGGTCACATACAGTACCATTTGGGTCTCGTCCTGGTCACATACAGTACCATTTGGGTCTCGTCCTGGTCACATACAGTACCATTTGGGTCTCGTCCTGGTCACCTACTGTGCACTATAAACTATAATCCAGTACCATTTGGGTCTCGTCCTGGTCACATACAGTACCATTTGGGTCTCGTCCTGGTCACATACTGTGCACTATAAACTATAATACAGTACCATTTGGGTCTCGTCCTGGTCACATACTGTGCACTATAAACTATAATACAGTACCATTTGGGTCTCGTCCTGGTCACATACTGTGCACTATAAACTATAATACAGTACCATTTGGGTCTCGTCCTGGTCACATACAGTACCATTTGGGTCTCGTCCTGGTCACATACAGTACCATTTGGGTCTCGTCCTGGTCACATACAGTACCATTTGGGTCTCGTCCTGGTCACCTACTGTGCACTATAAACTATAATCCAGTACCATTTGGGTCTCGTCCTGGTCACATACAGTACCATTTGGGTCTCGTCCTGGTCACATACTGTGCACTATAAACTATAATACAGTACCATTTGGGTCTCGTCCTGGTCACATACTGTGCACTATAAACTATAATACAGTACCATTTGGGTCTCGTCCTGGTCACATACAGTACCATTTGGGTCTCGTCCTGGTCACATACAGTACCATTTGGGTCTCGTCCTGGTCACATACAGTACCATTTGGGTCTCGTCCTGGTCACATACTGTGCACTATAAACTATAATACAGTACCATTTGGGTCTCGTCCTGGTCACATACTGTGCACTATAAACTATAATACAGTACCATTTGGGTCTCGTCCTGGTCACATACAGTACCATTTGGGTCTCGTCCTGGTCACATAGGCTAGTGTCTGCAGCCAACAGCACCGTCATCCATCAGCGCTCTGGATTACATTTCGGCAAACGCCAATACGCTAACATGGAATCTGTCACCACATGTCACATTTCAGGGCCAACGGGTTTAGGAGGCAACGGTCTCATTATGCAACTGTATGTCCTTGTCTCTGTGTGTGTGCGTGTACATGTGTCCGGTTAGAACTGGTTCCAGTGCCCATGGGCAACAAGCTGGTGTTCTGTATCATTCTGACACGAAGTCAGTCTGTGTGTGTGTGTGTGTGTGTGGCCCTGGGGTCAGACCCACAGTGTTTGTTTAATGAGTAACAAGCAGAGCGTGCAGTGCAGTGAGCAGTACTGTGATGAAGGCTTTATTCCACCGTCCACTTTAAACTCGTCATTTCCCTGTTCTGCGTATCTTCGCGTCGTGCTATAAACATTTTTTATATATTTTAAATAAACTCAATGAAATCTGCAGTGTGTTGTCCTGTCTATAACTGTTCTGGAATCTGCAAGGGGTTGTCTAGTCTATAACTGTTCTGGAATCTGTAGAATGTTGTCTGGTCTTTAACTGTTCTGGGACCTGCAGTATGCTTGATGTTTTATCAGGAACCCAGGCAGAGTAGCTGCTTCAGGTGCAGTTGGTAATTGGGAGTGAATTGTAGGAAATATCAACTTCGTAAAGCTCGTTTTCCAACTAGACAGGTTCCATGTTACCGTGCCGACCCACCCTAACCTTTCCTTGGAGCTGTTTTGCAGAAACCTCACCATCGGGTTTGCTCTGGGCCAGAATGGTGACGTCGTCTCCTTTAGGAATCTCCAACAGGAAAAGAACGGCCTCCTCCCTCACAATGCCGCGGAAGTCTACGTTATTCACCTGCACACAGACCGAAAGAAAGTAAAGTCTACGTTATTCACCTGCACACAGACCGAAAGACAGTCAAGGCTACGTTATTCACCTGCACACAGACCGATAGACAGTCAAGTCTACGTTATTCACCCGCACACAGACCGATAGACAGTCAAGTCTACGTTATTCACCCGCACACAGACCGAAAGACAGTAAAGTCTACGTTAATCACCTGCACACAGACCGATAGACAGTAAAGTCTATGTTAATCACCTGCACACAGACCGATAGACAGTAAAGTCTACGTTATTCACCCGCACACAGACCGATAGACAAGTCGAAGTGCTCGTGGTCTAAATTAAGAGTGGCTAAATGGACTGCGATTAATATCGTGTTTGCCAGGAATCACACAGTCATTTGTACAGACAGATCCCAGATCGATCTTAAGGTCTTTGCTCGTGGTCACCGGTGGTCACCTTCATGATCTGGTCTCCGGTGCGTAGCCCCTCCTCTTCGGCGAGACTGCCCTCCTGGATGCCGGCGATGAAGATGCCAACGTCGTTGCCGCCTGCTAGCCTCAGACCCACGCTGTCCCCCTTCTGGAAACTCACCATCACAGTGTTTGGTCTAAAGGGACGATGAACACAACGGACAGAACTGGTGTGTGACTATTCAAAACCAACGCTGCAACCAAAGGACCACGCAAACCATCTTGCCGTGAAGTACAAATTAAAAGAGAAAAGGAAAGAGGGGTACCGGAGAAGACGGAGTGAAGTAGAGTGAACTTGACCCACTCACCCGTAGAGCTCCTCGTCCTCTGGACTGGGACGCAGCAGAATCTTTGGAGTGGTTTTCGCTGAAGCTAGAACATAACATGTAAATGTGTGAGTGCGTTTTGGTTGTCACCCTGAACAAAGAAGAAATGCCAACTAATGACACTTCAAAAGCTGTGGATTAACAACGTATAAGGCTGAGTGAGTATAAGACATTGTCTTGACGCAATGTGGGGAAATGGTACCGGTTGGCTCTTCGAGGCGTGGCACCTCCCCTGAGTCTACGGTGGCAGGCCCCGGGTTGGAGGGATCCTGTAGGGCGGGCACCCTGAAGGGCGAGGCCATGGCAGACATCTTGGCCACCCTGGGTGAGTCATGCAGACTGGGTAGAGGTCTGGATGGGAGACACACACTGGACTGGTTGGTCAATGAAACCTTCACAAGATTCATACTTCAGCAGTATTCTGTACGAGTCCCCCACTGCAATTAAACCCAGATCCCTGGTGATGGAGCACCCCCCGCTCCCCTCCACGGCTCCCCCGCTCCCCTCCACGGCTCCCCGCTCCCCACCACGGCTCCCCCGCTACCCTCCCCCGCTACCCACCACGGCTCCCCCGCTCCCCTCCACGGCTCCTCCGCCACCCTCCACGGCTCCCCTGCTACCCTCCCCCGCTACCCACCACGGCTCCCCCGCTCCCCTCCACGGCTCCTCCGCCACCCTCCACGGCTCCCCTGCTACCCTCCCCCGCTACCCACCACGGCTCCTTCGCTACCCTACCCCGCTACCCACCACGGCTCCTCCGCCACCCTCCACGGCTCCCCCGCTACCCTCCACTGCCCTCCCCCGCTACCCTCCACGGCCCTCCCCCGCTACCCTCCACGGCCCTCCTGCTAACCTACACGGCTCCCTCCTACCTGGGGTTCTCCTTCTCATTGGAGGAGTGGGAGGACAGGTCCGACTGGCGAGACCTCCGGTCCTCTTGTGGGGAGTAGGAATGGTAGGACTCCATCTCTGAGATGTCTAAGAGAAAGACCGAGAAGAAAAACAGGATGTTATAGCGACAGCAGAAGGTGTAGACGGCGTTCCCTTCACCAGGAGAATCTGAACACCAGTAGAAACCCGATTTGTTGTCCCAAGCAGTAGACCCATCACCAATCCAGCGGTAGTTGTGTCAGTGTCAAGAGTCAGCCAGAAGAGATACCCAAGTTATTAAAGAATTCTCTGGATGCTACGCTCTGATTGACTTTAGAGCCACATCCCACTGATCTGGACTATCCAGTAGATCTTATACACAGTAATAATGCAGAGTTTATCCTGTTATTCTGAACCAAATTAAAAAAGTTGGTTCAAAGCTTAATGCTGGTGTGTTGTGCCCGCGTGGTGTGTTGTGCCCGCGTGGTGTGTTGTGCCCGCGTGGTGTGTTGTGCCCGCGTGGTGTGTTGTGCCCGCGTGGTGTGTTGTGCCCGCGTGGTGTGTTGTGCCCGCGTGGTGTGTTGTGCCCGCGTGGTGTGTTGTGCCCGCGTGGTGTGTTGTGCCCGCGTGGTGTGTTGTGCCCGCGTGGTGTGTTGTGCCCGCGTGGTGTGTTGTGCCCGCGTGGTGTGTTGTGCCCGCGTGGTGTGTTGTGCCCGCGTGGTGTGTTGTGCCCGCGTGGTGTGTTGTGCCCGCGTGGTGTGTTGTGCCCGCGTGGTGTGTTGTGCCCGCGTGGTGTGTTGTGCGTGGTGTGTTGTGCCCGCGTGGTGTGTTGTGCCCGCGTGGTGTGTTGTGCCCGCGTGGTGTGTTGTGCCCGCGTGGTGTGTTGTGCCCGCGTGGTGTGTTGTGCCCGCGTGGTGTGTTGTGCCCGCGTGGTGTGTTGTGCCCGCGTGGTGTGTTGTGCCCGCGTGGTGTGTTGTGCCCGCGTGGTGTGTTGTGCCCGCGTGGTGTGTTGTGCCCGCGTGGTGTGTTGTGCCCGCGTGGTGTGTTGTGCCCGCGTGGTGTGTTGTGCCCGCGTGGTGTGTTGTGCCCGCGTGGTGTGTTGTGCCCAGTGTTGTGCCCAATAACAGCCGCTAGCCGTTAAACAGCATCATGTTCCTTAGTGATAAGTATATTATGTTATTCTAAACTGTGTTATAATGGCTTCACTTTAGACTTGTTAACCATCACAACACAGTATTTTGTCTGCTAATAGATATACTAATGATGACAAAAGCAATTACTCTCCAGACCAGCGCGGCTACTTATTCTAAAACCACAGATTAGAACGTTAACTACCAAAATAAAGGAAATTGTTTTTTAACAGGGAGTTGCCATAACAACTTCCAAGCATCTTGGCATAAATTCTACCAATGTCAAGAATTATATCAAAGGTTTAATTGTATTTATGTTTTCAGGTGGTGGTTGAACTCTGCTTCCAATATACTTTGTTTCCTCTGTTTTCGTCAAACGTTTCCTTGATTCCTTGATTTCGGTAAGTATCAATCAAACTGCAGGAAGTAGCAGGATGGGTTTTGTCAAGAGAGGTTAGCAAGCGCCAGCAGAGACATTCCTGAGACACACTTCTAACGGGCACCAGCCGATTTGTTCTGCCAGGCTGTTCCCGTTCCTTCTGCCAACGAGAAGCCTTACATTTGGCTGTCAGGGGTTTGGATCTTGTCAATCTGTGGCTGTCCAAAGTGTTGGACCCGAGAGTAGCGCTCGGAGGTGCCGGAAGAAGAAATGAGACGGACACAGAAGCCTCCGGAAGACAAGCTTAAGACTTTGACAGAAGCCATGCGATAGAAAGATTGTGAAACTTCCCGGTTTAAAATGAGCCTTGTTAAGATAACATCCAGTATTAGTGCACCCTGTCCATGTAACTGACACAGAAAAACTGTGTACAAATATGGTGCCGCCACATTAAACCAGGAGTCCCTGACAAGATCTACAACAAGTATTCATGTCAATTAGCATTCGTGTTTAATTTGGAAGACAAAAACCAACATGGGAGGTTTTTACTGAACTAACTTTCTTAATGGTATAAACAGGGACGAGAGAAACAGGGGTTTGTGTCATTCGGACTGCAAATGCCAAATAAAAGAGAAAGGGATATGTTGTTGATGTTGGTTTAGGGAGGGAGAGAGGGGGAGAGAGGGGGAGAGAGGGGGAGAGAGGGGGGAGATTTGTTTTAAGACGTGACAACGAGCTAAACTAGAGTAGATAATAATAGTAAAAATATATAATAAATAGCACAAATATTATATTGCTTTTATTAGATGTGTGCTGAAATATATATTCACATTTACAAATGTTAAGTCATTTGACTGAAGGTCTTTTCCAGACCGACTTAAAGCTGTGAGTGCTTATATACCGATTCCCCGATGGGAATCAAATGATAAAGACGGTCTACCCTGTATTGACCAAAAGCTTGGGGCTTCCCGGGACAAGATGAGGTTGAAGACCCCAGATAAAGTGTGCTCCGGCCAGATAAAACCTGCACCCACATCCCATCACTCACTCTCCATAACTCAGTATGTTGGAGGCCCAGCTACGATCTACGGCGGCAGTATTGTCAGACACACCTCATTGCCCAATACGTTGTTCACATTTAACTGTTGGCCGTTTCAAAAAGCGATTTGAGGGAATTTGTTAGCGGGGGAGTTTATGTCTGGGACAGGTCGTTAAATCTCTACTGAATGAGTTCCAGTTGAAGTCAGAGAGGTTGTTACTGTCACACAGCTGTCTCAGGCCAAAAAGGGAAGCAAAGATTACGGGTCTTTAGGAGGAACAGAGATGTAAGGGCAAAGAAAAGGAGGTGTGAGGAAGGTATTTACTGAGTGGTGGCCGTGCAGCATCTGAAAGATCCTGACTCCTCAGCTCCTGTAAAGAACTACAGACAAACTGACAGACAGGCCAACAGACAGATACAGACAAACAGGCCAACAGACAAACTGACAGACAGGCCAACAGACAGATACAGACAAACTGACAGACAGGCCAACAGACAGATACAGACAGATACAGACAAACAGGCGGACAGATACAGACAGACCTCTCGTAACAGCACATATTTTCAGGAGAGCCACACACACCCACACCCACACCCACACACACACACACACACACACACCGTGCTGGGTGCCCTGTCCTCTATCGTGCTGGGTGCCCTGTCCTCCATCGTGCTGGGTGCCCTGTCCTCCATCGTGCTGGGTGCCCTGTCCTCTATCGTGCTGGGTGCCCTGTCCTCTATCGTGCTGGGTGCCCTGTCCTCCATCGTGCTGGGTGCCCTGTCCTCCATCGTGCTGGGTGCCCTGTCCTCCATCGTGCTGGGTGCCCTGTCCTCCATCGTGCTGGGTGCCCTGTCCTCTATCGTGCTGGGTGCCCTGTCCTCTATCGTGCTGGGTGCCCTGTCCTCTATCGTGCTGGGTGCCCTGTCCTCTATCGTGCTGGGTGCCCTGTCCTCTATCGTGCTGGGTGCCCTATCCTCTATCGTGCTGGGTGCCCTGTCCTCTCTTCACCTCCCCCTGCTCCAACCCTCTTAAATCAGAGTACTGGCAGACGGACAGGCTGGGTCTTTGGCAGGGGACGACAGAGATAAACAGAGCAAGCTACAGAGAAATAACAGATCCAATCCACCACTGGAAGTGTTTTAACTCCAGGGGTAAAGCGCACAGTTAACCGTATGTGACACACAGGCTTGGAGATCTGTTTCATTACGGACGGTGGGATTACTCCAGGCCTGACTATTGTACCTGGGAAGACTGGATTATACAGAGGGGTGAGAAGGGGGTGAGAGAGGAACTGGGGGAGACGGCGGGGATACGAAACCACTAAACCACTCCATTTACAACTAAGAGTTTCTGGGGCGACGGACAGTAAGAACCAGCCTGTAAGTGGGCCAGCCAGTTTTTATTCAAGTGTTTCCAACTTCCAACTGGGGGGACTTGGTAACCGAGGTGGGGGGGATGGGGGGGCTGATGAAGGCCGTGGTGGATGATATAATCACTAGGGGTGTTGCTTTTAAGAGTCTTTATTCTTGGCAAAATGTCAAATGCTCAACAACAAACATGTCTGAAATAACTTCAGTATCTGCACTCCGTATTCAGAGTTAGTCTGTTGTGAGACGTGATCGACAAGGACATTTTGGTTGTTTTCATGCGATGGTTTTCTGGTTTCATTTTAATACACAATCATAACTACAGAAAGACACTGTGATAACGTTGTGCATAAAAACATGTTAAGTGCAATTGGGTTAGGACATCATTATTGACACTCAGCCCTGTTGACAATAAATGAAGAATGGTCAGGTTGTCACACACACACACACACACACACACACACGCACACACACGCACACACACGTATATGTTCGTATGTATATGTACATATATATTAATTAGTCTTATTCACTCATACCATACAACCAATGGTTGTTCTGGCACACTTTTGTATTTGGAATTAAAGCTAGCTAATTATAACCCCATGGTAAATGTTAGTTTATAGTGTTAAATGAGTGTTGTCATGTGAAGACGCATATATTAGTTTAACTGTTAACGGATCATAGAGGCATACAAGTTCATATAAACGGACACCAGCAAATGTTTGTACTGAAACGTACTTAAAAAAAAATCTAAGACCTGTTCCATTGGCATTATTCAACATACTGTACTTAATAAATCACACAGTACAAAATAAATAGTGATTAAAATACTTTTATTGGTTTTAGGAAAGTATTAAAAAAAGTACGTTTAATAGCAAAAAAGGATGTGCAACGTGTGAAAAGCTTGACAAGCATGTAATTTAGTGGCAGGGTTCAATGTTACAGTATTAAGGCAACCAGTGCAATGGTTACAGAAGTCTCCAGGGTGGTCCTTCATCTAAAAGTATGACAATTTATCTGGAAGAGAGAAGACAAAAAAATAGTTCTCTTTTGTACGCTACGATCGAGGAAATCTCTTTTTGTTGTCAATACTGCATTGAACTTCAGGGCGGTTCAACTTGCACGTCAGAATAAACGTCCCAGACGTTAACCGTCAAACACATGTGCTCTTTAGCCTAGCAACCAGATGTCAAATTCAATTGTCTTCCGCCACTGGGGGCTACTTCCTGTATTCCAGTATATATATAAATAAACTTTTTTATATGAGGTTATTTGAACAGTTATAGAAAAACCCATTCTGAAACCAAAACCAGACCGTAGCCGGATTGAGATTTAGAATTTAGAATGCATTTTTTGCCAGACGAGGTGCACGATAATGTGTCCGGATAAACGTGCATATTTAACTTCTGCACACGCAGTAGTATCACATGGCGACTACTATAAAGTGTAGGGAGTAGGTACTCACACTGTGTAATCTGCTCAACTGATTATGGACTTACCTATGTGACAACGAAACCAAAAGGCCGGTGAATAAATATCTGGGATTCAGGATGTAGCTTGAAACGACTGCAATACAACGTTACAGTTCTCCTGGAGGCTACGAGGCTAACTGTAGTCCAGATATGAACCACTGCATCTTATATGTCCGTATGTATATGTAGATACATTTAGCAGAAAACAGACGGACTGAGTGACCACTGGATGCGTGTGTGGTGGCAGCAGCAAGGAGAAATGTGAGACCCAGTTTTGTGCCATTGAACGTGCCTAAATAGCCAATGCTGGTTATTTTCACCCTCACGGGGGGGAGGGGGGGGGCTGTCTGCTCGTGAGAAATGTTGAAATAATGCCATTGGATACTTGTGAATATTGTTTTCTGAAAACAAAACACGATCGTGTATGTTCCCCTAAAGCCTAGTCTTCACGTGTCTGCTGGAACAACCTAGTTGACCTTTGAACTGTGTTTTTAAGTGATTTGACCCCAGCATGGCCTCTGACGTTCCCAGTTTTTAGCCGTACATCCGTGCAGCCTCATGGGTAGTTAGCCGTGACACATAGCACAATACCAAAACATACTGGGCCCACTACTCACTGTGGAAACTGCTCTGCTATTGGTCAGGACAGGTGTCCGTCATAGCTCATCCCTCCCGGTCAGCCACTCACCATCGGGTTCGGAGTCGGAGTCGACGAGGCGCGGGATACGGATGAGGACCTGGCGCCGGTCTCTCTGGACGACCAGCTGGAGTTTTCCTCGCGACTTCTCAATGAGCTTCCCGGCGTCGCTCAGAGACAGGTTTTCTGTGACCGTCCCATTGATCTGGAGAGACGGGAGAGGGAGAACAAGATGGAAAAGATGCGAAGAGACAAGTAAGAGAGAGCACAAGTGAAAAGACATTAAAGCCACAGAGAGAAAAGAACGGGCGGAAGGAAAATGAGAAATAGAAAGAAACAAAGACGAGAGATTAGTGACAAATAAATGTTAGATGAGAAGTCATTCTGATCGGTTCGTTAGATAGAAAAACGTGAACCATTCAAAATGTACATATTTGTCACAATCCTACTTCCCAGCAAAAGAAATTCCCACAAATGCAACGTCAATATAAAGTGTACCGTGTGTGTGTTGGTCTAGAATCACCTTGAGAATGATGTCTCCCTCTTGTAAGTTCCCGTCTTTGGCAGCCAACCCGGTGCTGGTCATCTCCTTGATAAAGATCTGACTGCCCAAACGCAGTCCATATTCTAAACACAAACCCAGGTGAGTGACAAGTCAGAGAGGGCCAGAAAACATGCCTCCCATTGGACCGTGAAAGCTCCCCACCCAACCAGAATTACACAAAAAACAAACTGACTGCTCCAATTCAAAGCAGTACCAACGTCGGGCGCTCTACCATTTGCTCCCTTTACTACAATTAACGACTTTGGACTTGAGTAAGGCCATAGTATGCTGGACATAATTGAGTAAATTAGTAATGCACAACTGTCCATTGGGATATTAAGAGCTTCCTCCATCATGTACACCTCTACCTCTATAGTGACGGCTGCGGCTCACCTTCCGTGGGTCTGTTTTTCAACAGCAGGACGTTAACCGGCTTCTCCAGGGGCTCCAGGTCCTTGGCTCCTCCTCTTCGGGGGAGGTCTGGCGAGGGTGACGGGTCCTGCAGACGGTCTCTGCTCTTGCTTTTCACCATCCTCCCCACAGTGCCACCCCCATCCCCGTACCTCCCCCCACCGCGTTCGTAGCTGTCGTCCCGGTCGACGCTCCTCCCCCGGCTGCGATCCTGCGCGTAACGTGGCCTCTCCGGACTAGGCGGCTCCCGGTCCAAGGTCCGCCCCCGGCTGCTGTCGCGGTAACGCTCCGGACTCGGCGACGCTCTATCCATGCTCCTCCCCCGGCTGCGTTCGTGCGAATATCGCGACCTTTCGGGACTGGGCGGCTCCCGGTCCAAGGTCCGCCCCCTGCTGTTGTCGCGGCGGGGCTCCGGGCTCGGCGACGCCCGGTCAATGCTCCTCCCCCGGCTCCTCCCCCGGGTACCGCGGCCACCGTAGTCGGGATCCAGGTAGTTTTTGTTTTCGGGGGTGAGGTCGCAAGGGTAACCAGGGCCGCCGTTGCCGCGGTGCCAGCCGCCGTCGCTCTGGTTGTCATCGGCGTCATAGTAACGGGTGGTGACGAACTCGCGACTCTCGGCACTCGGAGAGGGAGGTCGTTTCAGAGTGTGGAGAGCAACTTTCCGAGGCCTCTTCACCGTCTGGGAGAAACAAAAATACAGACAGAGACGAAACAGTTACGACACTGAACAGCCCAGGAATAAAAGACCAAATAATTAGTGGGGAGTGACGCAAACAGTCAGTCTAGTCAGCCAGAAAAACTGTTTTGGTTCAGTTGAGTGACGGTACACAGCCGAGCAAGGTGTTTTAAACCATCTCTGCCATGTTCTAGGTGTTTTAAACCATCTCTGTCAGGTTCTAGGTGTTTTAAACCATCTCTGCCAGGTTCTAGGGGTTTTAAACCTACCGGATCATCTCTACCAGGTTCTAGGTGTTTTACACCACCTGGATCATCTCTGCCAGGTTCTAGGTGTTTTACACCACCTGGATCATCTCTGCCAGGTTCTAGGTCTTTTAAACCACCTGGATCACCTCTGTCAGGTTCTAGGTGTTTTACACCACCTGGATCATCTCTGCCAGGTTCTAGGTGTTTTACACCACCTGGATCATCTCTGTCAGGTTCTAGGTGTTTTACACCACCTGGATCATCTCTGCCAGGTTCTAGGAGTTTTACATGATCCAGTTCATCTCTGCCAGGTTCTAAGTGTTTTAAACCACCTGGATCATCTCTGCTAGGTTCTAGGTGTTTTACATGATCCAGATCATCTCTGTCAGGTTTTAGGTGTTTTACACCACCTGGATCATCTCTGCCAGGTTCTAAGTGTTTTAAACCACCTGGATCATCTCTGCCTGGTTCTAGGTGTTTTACATCATCCAGATCATCTCTGTCAGGTTCTAGGTGTTTTACATCATCCAGATCATCTCTGTCAGGTTCTAGATGTTTTACATCATCCAGATCATCTCTGTCAGGTTCTAGATGTTTTACATCATCCAGATCATCTCTGTCAGGTTCTAGATGTTTTACATCATCCAGATCATCTCTGCCAGGTTCTAGATGTTTTACATCATCCAGATCATCTCTGTCAGGTTCTACAGACACACCTGCTCCTCATTACCTTATGTTGGGTACGCATGTTGTCTGATATCTGGCACCTCAGAGATTACTGTTTGTCATTTCGTTTGTGTGATGCCAATGTATTTCTGTCTAAAGGCAAAGTAATGTTTGTCGTAATTGTCATCATTCTCCCTTTTTAACTTTAATTTGACCTTTTCAGCTCTCGCACGGAGACACATAGTTTCTTAGTCAACGTCTCTTTGTTCTTAGAGTCCCAGATTGTATCCAACTACCATACATTGCATCAAAGAAATACTCACAATCCTGGCAGTCTTCCCACATTTGCGTAGCTGCTGCACAGCAAAGGAGTGAGGAACGTTGTCCATGAGAATAGAGTTGACCTGGATGACGCGGTCATTTTCGCTGCAGGGCAAAACAAACAGTCACAGCCGATCAAGACTTCATACATAACCGCTGAAGATGTACACCGACTGAATCTCTAGTTTGCCATGTTCGTTCATTTCATGTCACGTCATTTGACACAGTAAAGTTTGAACCGATAACCACCTGTCCGTCTCCCAGAAATATAGGGGAAACAACAGGAAGTAGTTGAGGACCAATCAGGAAGTGGTGTAACATACCACAGTAACCCGTCAGCCGGTCCATTTTGCAGGACGTCCGATACGATGATGGACGTCTCCCCGTTGTCCACGTTGGGGTTGTCCCGACCACCCGATACGGCGATACCGAAGCCCATCTTGGAGTCCTGTACAGAGGATGGTGACAGAATAAAAAGGAGCGATGAGAAAAAGTCTAAAGGAACGAAACATTTCGATTTAGGGTTTGAGCTGGGTTTTGTCAGGTAGTTTCCAGGTTCCTGACCAAAACGTTATTCGGATATTTTGCTCTTTTCCAGAAAACATAACTGCAAGTTTCAGAATATCTTCCCATTAAAAGGGGCATAGCCAGGTTCTAATGTGGCCGGGACCAGCACAAATATATGCCAAAGACTAAATGTCTCCTTTCCCAATCGAGGCTGACCTCGCGCTCCACCAGCTGAGGGAAATTCTGTCGTGATTAGCGTCTATGATGCAACTGTGCCCATCAGAGCATCTCGCGACAAAACCTGGAGGCTCAGATGTAGGTGGCCAGATTTGTTCAAGCATTAAATCAATCAGAGCCAAACTGGTTGCAAACAGAACAGCCAACAGAGAACTGGATTATGTAACGCCTAGTTTACAGAGTCAGGGCTTCAGAAAATGGCTGTACAACTGGGGAGGTGGGAGATGCACACAATGAAGTATGCATGGACACACATACACACACACACACGCACATCACATACCAGCTGAGGTCATTAGCTTAAGGCAAAAAACACAGGACACACACACACGCATAGCCCACACACGTGCATAGCACACACGCGCGCAGCACACACGCGCCTAGCACACACGCGCCTAGCACACACGCGCCTAGCACACACGCGCCTAGCACACACGCGCCTAGCACACACGCGCCTAGCACACACGCGCATAGGACACACACGCATAGCACACACACACAGCACACACACACAGCACACACACACAGCACACTCTGTCCCAACATTTTCAGTCATCCACTGAGAAAAAGGGGACTCCAGGGCAGTACATGTAAAGGTCATAGGTCAACAAACACAGAAATGAGACAAAGAGATTAAAATAGATTGAAAAGGAGTCGGTGGTGGGCAAGAAACAGAAATACAAAAAGAGTGAAAAGCCTAACGGTAGGTCACACAGTAGGTCTAACGGTAGGTCACACAGTAGGTCTAACTGTAGGTCACACAGTAGGTCTAACGGTAGGTCTAACTGTAGGTCACACAGTAGGTCTAACTGTAGGTCACACGGTAGGTCACACAGTAGGTCTAACTGTAGGTCACACAGTAGGTCTAACGGTAGGTCACACAGTAGGTCACGCGGTAGGTCACACAGTAGGTCTAACGGTAGGTCACACAGTAGGTCTAACTGTAGGTCACACAGTAGGTCTAACCGTAGGTCACACAGTAGGTCTAACGGTAGGTCACACAGTAGGTCACGCGGTAGGTGACACAGTAGGTCTAACGGTAGGTGACACAGTAGGTCTAACGGTAGGTCACACAGTAGGTCACGCGGTAGGTCACACAGTAGGTCTAACGGTAGGTCACACAGTAGGTCTAACGGTAGGTCACACAGTAGGTCTAACGGTAGGTCACACAGTAGGTCTAACGGTAGGTCACACAGTAGGTCTAACGGTAGGTCACACAGTAGGTCTAACGGTAGGTCACACAGTAGGTCTAACGGTAGGTCACACAGTAAGTCTAACGGTAGGTCACACGGTAGGTCACACAGTAGGTCTAACGGTAGGTCACACAGTAGGTCACACAGTAGGTCTCACGGTAGGTCTCACGGTAGGTCACACAGTAGGTCACACAGTAGGTCTCACGGTAGGTCACACGGTAGGTCACACGGTAGGTCACACAGTAGCAACTCACCCGTTGTATGCTCACAGTGTACTGCTCCCAAACAGTCTCCTCCATTCCTGAGCTCTGTGGAAACAAACCAAAAACACACCGGGTTAGAGCGTGTCACATTCACACAATTACATAGCTAAACACTTACTGAACACACAGGGTTAGAGCGTGTCACATTCACACAATTACATAGCTAAACACCTACTGAACACACACAGGGTTAGAGCGTGTCACATTCACACAATTACATAGCTAAACACCTACTGAACACACACAGGGTTAGAGCGTGTCACATTCACACAATTACATAGCTAAACACCTACTGAACACACAGGGTTAGAGTGTGTCACATTCACACAATTACATAGCTAAACACTTACTGAACACACAGGGTTAGAGTGTGTCACATTCACACAATTACATAGCTAAACACCTACTGAACACACACAGGGTTAGAGCGTGTCACATTCACACAATTACATAGCTAAACACCTACTGAACACACAGGGTTAGAGTGTGTCACATTCACACAATTACATAGCTAAACACCTACTGAACACACACAGGGTTAGAGCGTGTCACATTCACACAATTACATAGCTAAACACCTACTGAACACACACAGGGTTAGAGCGTGTCACATTCACACAATTACATAGCTAAACACCTACTGAACACACACAGGGTTAGAGTGTGTCACATTCACACAATTACATAGCTAAACACTTACTGAACACACAGGGTTAGAGTGTGTCACATTCACACAATTACATAGCTAAACACTTACTGAACACACACAGGGTTAGAGCGTGTCACATTCACACAATTACATAGCTAAACACCTACTGAACACACACAGGGTTAGAGCGTGTCACATTCACACAATTACATAGCTAAACACCTACTGAACACACAGGGTTAGAGTGTGTCACATTCACACAATTACATAGCTAAACACTTACTGAACACACAGGGTTAGAGCGTGTCACATTCACACAATTACATAGCTAAACACCTACTGAACACACAGGGTTAGAGCGTGTCACATTCACACAATTACATAGCTAAACACCTACTGAACACACACAGGGTTAGAGCGTGTCACATTCACACAATTACATAGCTAAACACCTACTGAACACACACAGGGTTAGAGCGTGTCACATTCACACAATTACATAGCTAAACACCTACTGAACACACAGGGTTAGAGTGTGTCACATTCACACAATTACATAGCTAAACACCTACTGAACACACAGGGTTAGAGTGTGTCACATTCACACAATTACATAGCTAAACACCTACTGAACACACACAGGGTTAGAGCGTGTCACATTCACACAATTACATAGCTAAACACCTACTGAACACACACAGGGTTAGAGCGTGTCACATTCACACAATTACATAGCTAAACACCTACTGAACACACACAGGGTTAGAGCGTGTCACATTCACACAATTACATAGCTAAACACCTACTGAACACACACAGGGTTAGAGCGTGTCACATTCACACAATTACATAGCTAAACACCTACTGAACACACACAGGGTTAGAGCGTGTCACATTCACACAATTACATAGCTAAACACCTACTGAACACACAGGGTTAGAGTGTGTCACATTCACACAATTACAGCTAAACACCTACTGCAGGGTTAAACACCTACTGAACACACACAGGGTTAGAGCGTGTCACATTCACACAATTACATAGCTAAACACCTACTGAACACACACAGGGTTAGAGCGTGTCACATTCACACAATTACATAGCTAAACACCTACTGAACACACACAGGGTTAGAGCGTGTCACATTCACACAATTACATAGCTAAACACCTACTGAACACACAGGGTTAGAGTGTGTCACATTCACACAATTACATAGCTAAACACCTACTGAACACACACAGGGTTAGAGCGTGTCACATTCACACAATTACATAGCTAAACACCTACTGAACACACACAGGGTTAGAGCGTGTCACATTCACACAATTACATAGCTAAACACCTACTGAACACACACAGGGTTAGAGTGTGTCACATTCACACAATTACATAGCTAAACACCTACTGAACACACACAGGGTTAGAGCGTGTCACATTCACACAATTACATAGCTAAACACCTACTGAACACACAGGGTTAGAGTGTGTCACATTCACACAATTACATAGCTAAACACCTACTGAACACACACAGGGTTAGAGCGTGTCACATTCACACAATTACATAGCTAAACACCTACTGAACACACACAGGGTTAGAGCGTGTCACATTCACACAATTACATAGCTAAACACCTAAATCACTGAACGTTAGCTAAACAGGCCTAAGACGACCCCGTGTTGTAATGATGAGGAGTGTGTCAAGTTTTTGGCAAAGAGTTGGCATAGAAACACAACTACAAGGCCAGATTGTTTTAATCTGTGTGTGAGAGCAGCAAACTAAGGTTACCATCTTAAAAAGAGTAACAATTTATGAGGAAATACACACATTTTTGGGTTGTCAAATGTTTGTTTGGTTAATTCTGGGGTGTAAGATATATTGTTTTGTGCATAGTAACAATTCCCTACCACACAACAAACAGAACCACAAAGGTTAAATATCATCACACCTCTATTTGGCGGGATACATATAGATCTTTTTATGTTTTGCCGAGACCAAATATGTACGTATGGATGTAGCCGTCACCCTCCAAGTCATTTTGTTATTAAGACACTGTCATGCAAACATTTTGACAAAAGGGCATTTCTTCATGCAAACTGTCATAAAATATACATGTAAAGACATTTTGGGTTTACAAACAACCGTGACGTGAGAGTGGTGACCCGTAAAATGTTCATGAGGATGACGTGTCCGCGCTGACGTTCGAAAACACGTGTTCATATTCGATGTTCAATGCTAAAGGCATAGATGGGGAAACTAAAATGATTTGTCCTATATCGGTTCAAAACCGGGCCCAACCCACTCTGGCTGAGCAAATGTGTGGCAGTAACTCACAGATCAATGTGGACACTAAGTCATACACACACACACACACACACACACACACACACACACAATTCATTCATTCTATAAAAAATGTGAACAATATAGAAAATAGGTAAAATGACCTGCACTGGTGAATAGTCGTGTACGAGACATCGAGTACAGTAGGGGAACACATTCGAAGGATAAAAAACCCCAAAACATTTCTGTTCAGTTAGCTACGGCAGTGTTAAACACAAACCATCATTATACACCTCAAACAAGCCTCAATAAAACGACATGTTTTGCTCTCCATCCCCCCATCCATCCCCCCATCCATCTCCCCCATCCATCCCCCCCATCCATCTCCCCCATCCATCTCCCCCATCCATCTCCCCCCATCCATCCATCTCCCCCATCCATCCATCTCCCCCATCCATCCATCTCCCCCATCCATCCATCTCCCCCCATCCATCCATCTCCCCCATCCATCCATCTCCCCCATCCATCCATCTCCCCCATCCATCCATCTCCCCCATCCATCCATCTCCCCATCCATCTCCCCCATCCATCCATCTCCCCCCATCCATCCATCTCCCCCATCCATCCATCTCCCCCATCCATCTCCCCCATCCATCCATCTCCCCCATCCATCCATCTCCCCCATCCATCCATCTCCCCCTCCATCCATCTCCCCCTCCATCCATCTCCCCCATCCATCCATCTCCCCCATCCATCCATCTCCTCCATCCATCTCCCCCATCCATCCATCTCCCCCATCCATCCATCCCCCTCCATCCATCTCCCCCATCCATCCATCTCCCCCCATCCATCCATCTCCCCCCATCTCCCCCATCCATCCATCTCCCCCATCCATCCATCTCCCCCCATCCATCCATCTCCCCCATCCATCCATCTCCCCCATCCATCCATCTCCCCCATCCATCCATCTCCCCCATCCATCCATCTCCCCATCCATCTCCCCCCATCCATCTCCCCCATCCATCCATCTCCCCCATCCATCTCCCCCATCCATCCATCTCCCCCATCCATCCATCTCCCCCCCATCCATCCCCATCCATCCATCTCCCCCCTCCATCTCCCCCATCCATCCATCTCCCCCATCCATCCATCTCCCCCCATCCATCTCCCCCATCCATCCATCTCCCCCATCCATCCATCTCCCCCATCCATCCATCTCCCCCTCCATCCATCTCCCCCTCCATCCATCTCCTCCATCCATCTCCTCCATCCATCCATCTCCCCTCCATCCATCTCCTCCATCCATCTCCTCCATCCATCTCCCCCATCCATCCATCTCCCCCCTCCATCCATCTCCTCCATCCATCTCCTCCATCCATCCATCTCCCCTCCATCCATCTCCTCCATCCATCTCCCCCATCCATCCCCCCATCCATCCATCTCCTCCATCCATCTCCTCCATCCATCTCCTCCATCCATCTCCCCCATCCATCCATCTCCCCCATCCATCTCCTCCATCCATCTCCCCCATCCATCCATCTCCCCCATCCATCCATCTCCCCCATCCATCTCCTCCATCCATCTCCCCCCATCCATCCATCTCCCCCATCCATCCATCTCCTCCATCCATCCATCTCCCCCATCCATCCATCTCCTCCATCCATCCATCTCCCCCATCCATCCATCTCCTCCATCCATCCATCTCCCCCCATCCATCCATCTCCTCCATCCATCTCCCCATCCATCCATCTCCCCCATCCATCCATCTCCCCCATCCATCCATCTCCCCCCCATCCATCCATCTCCCCCATCCATCCCATCTCCCCATCCATCTCCCCCATCCATCCATCTCCCCCCATCCATCCATCCCCCATCCATCCATCTCCCCCATCCATCCATCTCCATCTCCCCATCCATCTCCCCCATCCATCCATCTCCCCCATCCATCTCCCCCATCCATCCATCTCCCCCATCCATCCATCTCCCCCATCCATCCATCTCCTCCATCCATCTCCTCCATCCATCTCCCCCATCCATCCATCTCCCCATCCATCTCCTCCATCCATCTCCCCCATCCATCCATCTCCCCCCATCCATCTCCCCCATCCATCTCCTCCATCCATCTCCCCCATCCATCCATCTCCCCCATCCATCCATCTCCTCCATCCATCCATCTCCCCCATCCATCCATCTCCTCCATCCATCCATCTCCCCATCCATCCATCTCCTCCATCCATCCATCTCCCCCATCCATCCATCTCCTCCATCCATCTCCCCCATCCATCCATCTCCCCCATCCATCCATCTCCCCCCATCCATCCATCTCCCCCATCCATCCATCTCCCCCATCCATCCATCTCCCCCATCCCCATCCATCCATCTCCCCCATCCATCCATCTCCCCCATCCATCCATCTCCCCCATCCATCCATCTCCCCCATCCATCCATCTCCCCCATCCATCTCCCCCCCATCCATCCATCCATCTCCCCCATCCATCCATCTCCCCCCATCCATCCATCTCCCCCCATCCATCCATCTCCCCCCATCCATCCATCTCCCCCATCCATCCATCTCCCCCATCCATCCATCTCCCCCATCCATCCATCTCCCCCCATCCATCCATCTCCCCATCCATCCATCTCCCCCATCCACCCATCTCCTCCATCCATCTCCCCCATCCATCCATCTCCCCCATCCATCCATCTCCCCCATCCATCTCCCCCATCCATCCATCTCCTCCATCCATCTCCCCCATCCATCCATCTCCTCCATCCATCTCCCCCATCCATCTCCCCCATCCATCCATCTCCCCCATCCATCCATCTCCCCCATCCATCCATCCATCTCATCCATCCATCTCCTCCATCCATCTCCCCATCCATCCATCTCCCCCATCCATCCATCTCCCCCATCCATCCATCCATCTCATCCATCCATCTCATCCATCCATCTCCTCCATCCATCTCCCCCATCCATCTCCCCCATCCATCCATCTCCCCCATCCATCCATCTCCCCCATCCATCCATCCATCTCCTCCATCCATCTCCCCCATCCATCCATCTCCCCCATCCATCCATCTCCCCCATCCATCCATCTCCCCCATCCATCCATCTCCCCATCCATCCATCTCCCCCATCCATCTCCTCCATCCATCTCCTCCATCCATCTCCTCCATCCATCTCCTCCATCCATCTCCTCCATCCATCTCCCCCATCCATCTCCTCCATCCATCTCCTCCATCCATCCATCTCCCCCATCCATCCATCTCCCCATCCATCTCCCCCATCCATCCATCTCCCCCATCCATCCATCTCCCCCATCCATCCATCCATCTCATCCATCCATCTCCTCCATCCATCCCCCCATCCATCTCCCCTCATCCATCCATCTCCCCCATCCATCCATCTCCCCCCATCCATCCATCCATCTCATCCATCCATCTCCCCCATCCATCTCCCCCATCCATCCCCCCATCCATCCATCTCCCCCTCATCCATCCATCTCCCCCATCCATCCATCTCCCCCATCCATCCATCCATCCATCCTCTCCCCCCATCCATCTCCCCCCATCCATCCATCTCCCCCCATCCATCCATCTCCATCCATCCATCTCCATCCATCCTCCATCCATCCATCCATCCCCCCCCTCCATCCATCTCCCCCATCCATCTCTCCCCCATCCATCCATCCATCTCCCCATCCATCTCCCCATCCATCCATCTCCCTCATCCATCCATCTCCCCCCCCTCATCCATCCATCTCCCCCATCCATCCATCTCATCCATCCATCTCCCCATCCATCCCCCCTCCATCCATCTCCCCCTCCATCCATCTCCCCCCTCCATCCATCTCCCCCCCATCCATCATCCCCCCTCCATCCATCCCCCCTCCATCCATCTCCATCCATCTCCCCCATCCATCCATCTCCCCCATCCATCCATCTCCCCCATCCATCCATCCCCCCATCCATCCATCTCCCCCATCCATCCATCTCCCCCATCCATCCATCTCCCCCATCCATCCATCTCCCCCCATCCATCCATCTCCCCCATCCATCCATCTCCCCCATCCATCCATCTCCCCCATCCATCCATCTCCCCATCCATCTCCCCCATCTCTCAGTCCCGTCTCGATCCACCCTCCCCCTTTCCTATTTGGGTATTTTATTTTGGGTATTTTATTTTTATCGCCCCTGCAGATATTTGAACGTCAATTTATAGTATGGACACACACTGCGTACGCTCTCCTATGCGTGACTGTTGGTACAAAGCCTATCCTAACATATTCTACCAGCCAGTACACATATAATTAATATATTGATAATATGTATTAATATATTGCTCTAGCACAGGTCAGACAAGGTCTTTTGACACTGTGTGTGTCTAACTTCTCAGCTAGTTTGCATATTTCTGTAAACTTTTTAATAGTTATTCTATATATACACACCACACATGCCTGAATCATGGAATTAGTACAATAGTTTTAGCATAGCAAGCTAACCAGCAAATCATGTTACTATTGTTGTAGAAAGTCACTGGTTTGCCAGACTGTCACATAAAAACAACCTTGTTAATCTAGAAAACAGAAAAATCCCATCCTCTGCCAACACAAATACACATCTTTATTTTTATTAAGCTAGTTTATTTGAGCCTAACAACTAGCATGTCATCTGTTAACTAGCACAACATACATGGCATTTTAACAGGGGTGAGTAGAGACTCTATATCCACTGTACATAGCTGGCTGCTGGGAAAAATCACTAGACACACCTCAGCTAACACAGGGATCATCGAATCATATTGTGATTTGTGAATACATGTAAACACCAGCTTTAGCGGCTCGATAACTAGCCAAGAGGAAGTATTTCAAGTGTTTGCACCTAGTTAGCCAACAGCTACCGTTTCCCAGCATGTCACTGACTGGTTTAGAAAGCTGATAGGTGGATGACGTCGATGGCCTCATAGTGACTAATCGCTGACTGGGCAAAAATATTCGACAGGTTGAATTCGTAACAGGGTTTGATCGGCACTTGGCCTTGTCAATAAGAATCGGTGGGTCACGGTTCCTAAATAACACCACATTTGAACTGCCCATAAACGACAGACTGACATTTAGACGTGCGTTTCTGCTTCCAGACCAACTGCTGTTTGAATGTGTGATGGAATGCGATTTGAGGACCCAAAGGCAAAAACAAATCAAACTTTCACCTACAGTTAAAGGTTGGCAAGGAAGCATCTTGGTTTAGGGTGTAGAAGGTCCAACAAGCGGCTTATTGTCCCTCTAGGAATTAAGACTATTAAAATATCAGCTAATCTCCCAGCAACAGACACGGGTCTGGTCACTCGGTCCACAAACGGCTTCCTCATCTGTCATCAAACAACATCTTGAAATAGATACGCAGTCACTAAAGCATTGCATAAGCCATCGTTTCCCACTTGTTAAAATGGTTGAAGACAGACAGTCTCATTAGTAGCCATTCATTCGATGTTTTCTGAAACCTGGCAATGAGTGTGTGTGTGTGTGTTTACTGCTACACTTAAGCCGGCTCACTAAGAGAAACAGTTCTCCCATGAGGACTAACCCAAAATAAATAGTATTCTTAACCTGACATACTGTATTATTTAAGACAAAAACAAACAGACACTCTACTCCTACATTAGCCATCACACACATTTTAAGCAACTCACTGAACCGCTCTGAACGGCAGATCTTAAAAAGAAGAACCCAGAGGCGAAAGTAGTGCTCTTACCTCAACACACACACACACACACACACTTCTGTACAGGCCGAACGTTAGCAAAAACAATTTGAATATGAATGAGCATGCACTACATATAAACCCTGTAGGCCAGTGGCATGTTGATTAGAATGGTAGGGTTGTAGGCTTGATTCATACAGGAGTTCTTACAAATAAACTAGCGTTCTGAGTACTTATTTCTGGAATGATCTGTGAAATGTCAAACAACTATTAAACCATATGAGTAAAGCATGGACATGGTGGAACACAGACCGGACAGAACACAGACAGGGCAGAACACAGACGTGGCGGAATGCAGACGTGGCGGGGCAGAACACAGACGTGTTGGAATACAGACATGGTGGAACACAGACAGGGCGGAACACAGATGTGGCGGGGCGGAACACAGACGTGGCGGAACACAGACGTGGCGGGGCGGAACTCAGACGTGGTGGAACAGAGACAGGGCGGAACACAGACGTGGCGGAACACAGACGTGGCGGGGCGGAACACAGACGTGGCGGGGCGGAACACAGACGTGGCGGGGCGGAACACAGACGTGGCGGAACACAGACGTGGCGGAACACAGACGTGGCGGAACACAGACCTGGCGGAACACAGACGTGGCGGAACACAGACGTGGCGGAACACAGACGTGGCGGGGCGGAACTCAGACGTGGTGGAACAGAGACAGGGCGGAACACAGACGTGGCGGAACACAGACGTGGCGGGGCGGAACACAGACGTGGCGGGGCGGAACACAGACGTGGCGGAACACAGACGTGGCGGAACACAGACCTGGCGGAACACAGACGTGGCGGAACACAGACGTGGCGGAACACAGACGTGGCGGGGCGGAACACAGACGTGGCGGAACACAGGCGTGGCAGGGCGGAACACAGGCGTGGCGGGGCGGAACACAGACGTGGCGGGCGGAACACAGACGTGGCGGAACACAGACGTGGCGGAACACAGACGTGGCGGAACACAGACGTGGCGGAACACAGACGTGGCGGGGCGGAACACAGACGTGGCGGAACACAGACGTGGCAGGGCGGAACACAGACGTGGCGGGGCGGAACACAGACGTGGCGGGGCGGAACACAGACGTGGCGGAACACAGACGTGGAGCACGCGCACATCTGAGCAATAAAACAACGACACATATTATTCACGTGTTAGCAAACATTCTTGAAGCTGTAGGACAACAGAGTACCTCTGCCTTCTTTCTACAAACATTTGAACCCCTGGGTGCTATCCGTTCTGTAAACTGCTTGAGAATCTGTATCTGGTCCTGTCTGTTCTGAAGATCTGGGTGAACTTTGACTACTGTACTGGAGAGACTTGCTGACTCGAAAGATCCCACTACATAACCGGAAACGACATGAATACACACGCGAAATCGTGAATGTAAACAAATAAACACACTAGCAGCGCAAACTACAAGATTATATCAACTTAAATCAAAAGCAGCACAAATAAATTGTTTCTCACCCAGACCAACTGTCTATCATCAGAGTAGCTCACTTTTACAGTCCTCGTAATATTCACTTTGCGAATACAGTACTTGACTTGGGCAATTTCCTATCATTAAAAACATTAGAAATTGCCAGTATAATATAACATCTTTCACCCAGCAATTGGACAGTGTTCCTGAGGTGATAAACAATCGGACTATAAAGTGGATCTGCCGGCAACAACGACAGAACCTTTCCTAGAACACAAATGAACAGAACTTCCATTTGATATTTTAGCGTCAACATTGTACAACATAACCACTAGTCAAACACAAACCAGAAAGCCACGGAACGGGAGTGGAACTCCAGGGTAAAGGGAAGACCAGGAGGTGATTAGTCTACCGGGCTAGACGGTTGGATCCCTAGGGAGGACGATAATCAATCACTCTCTAAGTCTCCAGTACCAGTCGGAGGAAGCAGGTGTTTCCGGCCGGAGCGTAAAGCACCACCACGCTGCCTTTCAGCTCCTCTGGGATGAGGCACGGACCTCCCAGGAAGGGCACCTCCAGCCTGGGTCCACCTGCGCCTGCTCCCCCCGCTGCCACGCCATGGCCAACGACCCGGCACCCACCGGCGCCACCTCCACCCTGGTCCTCCTCTGTGTGGCCCATCCATGGACCCCCTCTGGACCCCAAACACCAGTCCCCCAGCTGCAGGCAGTGCAGATTCATCGCTCATCTCATCTCAGAGCCCGGGCCGGCTCGGTTCAGACCGTGTAGATCGCAGCAGACCAACCCAGCGAGTCATACAACCCTACGCTCCTAACGTCCTACGCCTACTGGAGCCGGCCGACCTTCAATCCCGTTAAGCCGGCATGGCAGAATGGATTAGTGGCACCAGGGGAACTAAAAATAAACCCAACTCACGCGTCCTCCTCCTGCTCCTCCGCTTCCACCTCCTCTGGCTCGCAGAGTCCTGAGCGCGCACACGGCCCGCACCCACTTCCTGCGGAGAGCTGTCGACATGTCGGATCACCTAGATCATGAGACACCTGGCGATCGGGCGACCGGAGGTCAGGGTGCCAGGGTCTCCTGTCCAGCTGACACGTCCACTCTGCCTCCCACCATGTTCGCTCTACCGCGCTGTTCATCTCTCTCTCTCTCCCTTTACCCCTCACTCGCTCTCTCTCCCTCCATCTCTCCATCTCCCTTTCCCCCCACACTGTACCTCTCTTGTCCTCTCCCTCACTCCATCACTTTCTCGTCCTTGAACCATCTCTCCCTTTACCCCACACTGTACCTCTCTTGTCCTCTCCCTCACTCACCCTTTCGACATTAGACAGTGCAGCGCAGGAAGGACTGATTTCCCCAAATTCACTGGCTCCGTCCAGTCTTATGCAATCCTAATACAACCATGTCCTACATTCCCAAACGCGCACACACGGACTTTAGGATTGTCCTGTCCAGTCGTATATTAAAAAAGCTCTTCTTCTCTCGTATGGTTGATGCCACACTGACCTGACCGGACCGTAAATATAAATACATTGAAAGACAGATCTATTGAAAGCAACACACAGACACATGGTGACGGGCGTAAACAGCACATTCATGAACCCTGTGGATTGGTTGTCTTCATGGTTTAGAATCTGCCATGTAAATTCTCACTTTCGATTGGTTAACCATTGTCATATTATTGCCATTTAAACACGTTTGCTTTGGCAATGGATTCAACTATCCAACAACACCAATAAAGAACATATTGGAAATAATTGAGAAAACATGCAAAATACAGGAGACAGAAACAGCTGGATAAAGACTGGTGGGATCGACGGCATTCAGTTTGGCATCCAGTTGTCGCAGTGTCACAGAGAAGTATTTAGACTCCTTTAATTCACTCCTTTGATTCACTCCTACTGACACAAGCCATGACAATACGACAATACACACATAACATGACCATGCATGTTGGCAAGTTACGGCCAGTAAGCCGATGTAGTCCCTGGGTGCAGATATTAAACTCCTGTGATTCTCAGTGTGTGCGTGCGGACAGATCATCCGAATCTCCAGGCCGCATGCTTGTGGTGACCTGGAAAAGATTTCTACGGAATTAAGGGATATTAGGGCAGCGAGTGTGTGTACAGATAGTACAGAGTGTGTGTGTGTACAGATAGTACAGAGTGTGTGTACAGATAGTACAGAGTGTGTGTGTGTACAGATAGTACAGAGTGTGTGTACAGATAGTACAGAGTGTGTGTACAGATAGTACAGAGTGTGTGTGTGTACAGATAGTACAGAGTGTGTGTACAGATAGTACAGAGTGTGTGTACAGATAGTACAGAGTGTGTGTGTGTGTACAGATAGTACAGAGTGTGTGTACAGATAGTACAGAGTGTGTGTACAGACAGTACAGAGTGTGTGTGTGTACAGATAGTACAGAGTGTGTGTACAGATAGTACAGAGTGTGTGTACAGACAGTACAGAGTGTGTGTGTGTACAGATAGTACAGAGTGTGTGTACAGATAGTACAGAGTGTGTGTACAGACAGTACAGAGTGTGTGTGTGTACAGATATTACAGAGTGTGTGTACAGATAGTACAGAGTGTGTGTACAGATAGTACAGAGTGTGTGTACAGACAGTCTCCAGGTGGCTTTAAATAATTAATTTTGGTAACCAAAAATTGCACCGTAAGGCACTGGTGTTGATCAACGACTGACATGCTGGCAGAGAGAGAACATCTGTTGATCAACCACTGTAATGCTGAGTTGCAGGAGTTGATCTCCACGTCTCCCTGTCCACGTCACCCTGTTGGCTTACAAGTCACACGGGGGCTTTGTTTAAAACACTCTTCGCGCTACCTAGCCTCAATCTCCTGAGAAACGCTTTAATTTAACAAAGAACTATGAACTGAAGCTTCCTAGCCAAATGTACTTAAATAAGATGCCAGGCAGGCAACAGTTGTGAAGAACAATAATACTAGGGTGACTGCTAATTTAGTGCTAAACGGTTCTCTTGTAAATGGAAGACGGCGAAAGTCAAGAGAGGACAATCTCACTCACAAAGGACATTACTATTCGATAAAGCGTAGTAGCGTGCACTCACCGCGCGTGAACCCGTCGTCGTCTCTACGGACCGAACCACATCCCGCCGGGCTCGCTTATCAACGCCGCGTTGTTCGCCCGAGCATCCGGCGGGACAGACGAGAAACGCAGGTGCTCAGAGCCGGAGAAACAGCTTAAGCAGTGACACTTTAAAAGACCATAAAGCAGACGCGGGACGGGAGCCGGTGGAAGTGCTTCCTGGGTTCTCATAAGCAAATGATGCCGAGTAAGATCTGCTCTGAGAGGAGGGAGGTGCGTAATGGACAGAAGCCTAAACCTATTCTCTAGTATTATCCAGTGTTATTGAGATTCAGTCCATGTAGAAGGACGCTACTCTACACAAAACACGCCCAACTGACTGCTAATAACATCTGTAATAACTGCAGTACACTAGCAATTCAAACACACGTGTGTTGTAGTTTCAGTGGAAAATAAACTTTGCCTGTTTTTCCAGACTTTCACAGGCTTGAACGTGGATACAAAAGGGATTTAATTTCTACCATGAAGGGCTTTGAGTGAAGAGGGGAGTGGCCTATCTCGGTCTGAGAAACTCTGGTTAATTCTCCATTGTTTGGTCTAAATTGGACCCACTTCTTATCAGGCACTTTAACCAGGCCGCCCCCAGAGGTCCTACAGGCCCCTATTCTTAAAAGCGGGGCGGAAGCAGAAACTTGGCAGAAACCTGGCGCCTCATGTGTTATTGAGAGTTCTTTACTGCTCCTCTGCCGTAAATATTTCAGACATCATCGTTCTCTCATGAATAAATAAGGCATGTGTCCAGCAGCACGAAGCATAGCAGAGCTCCAGACTTGTAGAGTGGTTTACAGGCCCAGAGACATCTACACCGGACACAGGGACTGGGACCAAGATCTCAGAAGCTCACTTATAATTGTCATGGCAACCATAATATCTGCAATTGTTCCAATGCAGTTTATCCAAAAAGACGGATGAATATGTTACAAAAATGCTTATGCTTATATTGGTAATATTTAATCTCTAAGGAATTAAACTAATGTATTACTCATTTGGTATGGTTTATTACGTGTGTTAACGGGGCAGAACTAATTCCTTGTTAGTTGCAATATTTACTTGGGAATAAAGTTGATTCTGATTAGATTCAGACCACATTGCTCGATAAGAAACCACTAAGTCACGAAGCCCAAAATACAACGCCAATCAAAGACGTATAAACACACGTTTTAGTAGTCGTCAATCACTCCAAAGTGGTAGACAAAGGAGCAAATGTCTGGTGTTATGGGGTATTATAATGGCATTAATTCATCATACTCATCCCAATTAATTATGTGATGGTAAATTTCCCCCACTTTAGAGAAATTAGCCGTTGAATTCCCTTGCTTAAATTCCATTCAAAAGCCTGTGAACAGAAATATTTTGTGCCCAAAGCTTGCAGAACAGGTTAAATGGCAATGACTCCCTCAAATTAAAATGACCCCAAACAGCCCTGGTTGTTTCACCCACATGACCCACTTCAAATGATAAAACCGCTACCCCGCACTTCATCCGGCCTCAAAAGAAATCTCTAATTTTCCAATCCCCTCCCAAATTGCCAGAGTAATAATACAAAAAGCACCCTTATGACATTGCTGAATGCAAGCAATTAATATAAGACAAGATCGCAAGACCAGTTACAAAAGCCATTTACCCCCCCAGAGTAGGAAGAAAAGAGTAAATCATTAAAAGAGAAGTTTAATCTCCAAAGCGAGCAGAGAGTTGGTGTTTTGCTCCACCTGAGGGACTAGAACCCTTTACCCTGCGTCCTCACACTAGAAAGACAAGCACAACGCACCTAGAACCCTTTACCCTGCGTCCTCACACAAGAAAGACAAGCACAACGCACCTAGAACCCTTTACCCTGCGTCCTCACACAAGAAAGACAAGCACAACGCACCTAGAACCCTTTACCCTGCGTCCTCACAGTAGAAAGACAAGCACAATGCACCTAGAACCCTTTACCCTGCGTCCTCACACTAGAAAGACAAGCACAACGCACCTAGAACCCTTTACCCTGCGTCCTCACACTAGAAAGACAAGCACAATGCACCTAGAACCCTTTACCCTGCGTCCTCACACTAGAAAGACAAGAAAGACAAGCACAATGCACCTAGAACCCTTTACCCTAGATAGACGCACAATCCTCACCCTGCGTCCTCACACTAGAAAGACAAGCACAACGCACCTAGAACCCTTTACCCTGCGTCCTCACACTAGAAAGACAAGCACAACGCACCTAGAACCCTTTACCCTGCGTCCTCACACTAGAAAGACAAGCACAACGCACCTAGAACCCTTTACCCTGCGTCCTCACACTAGAAAGACAAGCACAATGCACCTAGAACCCTTTACCCTGCGTCCTCACACTAGAAAGACAAGCACAACGCACCTAGAACCCTTTACCCTGCGTCCTCACACTAGAAAGACAAGCACAACGCACCTAGAACCCTTTACCCTGCGTCCTCACACTAGATAGACAAGCACAACGCACCTAGAACCCTTTACCCTGCGTCCTCACACTAGAAAGACAAGCACAATGCACCTAGAACCCTTTACCCTGCGTCCTCACAGTAGATAGACAAGCACAATGCACCTAGAACCCTTTACCCTGCGTCCTCACACTAGATAGACAAGCACAATGCACCTAGAACCCTTTACCCTGCGTCCTCACACTAGATAGACAAGCACAATGCACCTAGAACCCTTTACCCTGCGTCCTCACACTAGAAAGGCAAGCACAATGCAAATAGCCTGCTAACCGTTAGCGTCACCTGTTACAAGCCTGCTAGCGCCATCACATTGATAACAGAAAATGGGCCTCTGTGATTTGTCGATTCATTCCTTTTATATGTTCTATTATTCATACAAATGTTTGAAGCCGTGACCTTGAGCTGCTCTTGTCGATCAATGTTTTCTGTAATGATTTGTCTTGTTTCATGCGGATGCGTGGAGTGCTCTATGAGCTAACGGATATCCCAATTAACAAATAAATGGAAAATAATTCAAACGTTTGTACGTTGACCAATGTAAGATGTGCCCAGTGATGTGCAAACTAATCAATTGCCAGTATGCTCAGATGCTGCCGTTTAAAATAAAGGAAATCATAATAAATATAACCAAAATACAAAAAACAACAAAAGCATTTTTCAAACCTTAGGACATTATACGGGTTCTCCAACAGTTTGATGAAACCCTAAAGCTGGAGATCACAGCCAGTTACAGTCTGTTTCTTTATTCCAGCCCTCGAAACAGGGACTTATTTAGATCTGGGAGATCATGTGGTTGGAAATAATGATGAGGTAGAACAGAAAACCAGCAGGCCCCCACACACCACGTGGGTTAAGAGTTTAATACCCCTGCCCTGAAGAAATCCCACGCAAATGTGTGTCTACTACTACCACTGTGAAGGGTAGGTACTTATGAAGGACAAAATATGACATAATAATAAATAAATGAATAAATGTAGAAATAACAAATAATGTACATTTCGGTCAATAAATAGGCTATTTCAGTATTTAAATATTTATTCTTTTATTTATTAATACATTTCGGTATTTATGTATTTCCACATTTCTGTATTTATGCATTTCCACATTTCAGTATTTATGTGTCAGTATGTTAATTAAGTGGGTGGTCTTATCATCAGTCTGAAGCAGGATTGGTCAGCTGCTCGAACCAGACAGACGCAAACCATCCCTAACAATTACATGACACAACCGCAAACCGAATCTCCGCAGCTCATCCGCTGCTACTGAGGGGAGCCCGATCACTACCTTAATACTACCTTATCCCATGCTGTACCATCCTCCGACGAATAGTTCTCTCGCACACTCCAAACACATGAGCAATATCCCCAGCGGCAGTGCCGTAACCACATTTTTTCAAATACCGAGGTCAAAAATACCCCCCCCCCCTTTTTTGTTATCTAAAAAATATAAAAGTCTGAGTTTGAATGTTTGCGAAATGCTGCTAACCTACCTGTAATATAGGTAGTAGCAGGGCGGACTGGCCATCTGTGTGATCTGGTACTCCATCACTCTCAGTTATCTCTTGTTATTTCCCCATTAATCTGTTTGGAGTTGTGGTTAGTGCGCTCGACTGTGGATCCGGGCGTCGCGGGTTCGATTCCCCCTGCCCGATGCCACATTACGTCTTTAGATTTTATTTTCTGAATTTTAATGTTGACCATGTGTATGATGTATTTAAAACCGCTAAACTTCAACATTTTAGCTCTAAAATGCCACATTCAGTAGCTAATATTAAGAAATATGTTGTGCTTTTACTTTTCTAGTCCCAGTCCGTCCCTGGGTAGTATCAGCTGGCTTTTTAAAGTCCCATTCATTAAAGCTGTATAGTATTGCAATCGAAGTTCGCACTAATTCGAAATTCTAGTGAAATGCACCTAGTCGTTATCTAAGGGATTATGTTCACCAAATACTGAATATCATCCATGGGCCATGTCTGTCTCATTCCGCGCTCACAAGAGTACAAAGGTATAGGGAAAACATGACATGGATTTCACGAGAAATAACTTTTGTTAATGTGTAAGGCAAGTCAAATGGATTTGTGAAATGGACCGACCGGGATTTTATATTTTCGGTGCTGAAAAGAAAGACGTTATGTTTTAGCAGTCACATTGATATTGCCCGCATAATCATACAGTAGCCTATGATCAATATGGGGTGGACAAATTGTCCTTCTTTGAATATTGGGGGGACGTGTCCCCCTGCCCCCCCCATAGGATTACGCCTATGTGTAAAAATATATATTAGACGAGATAAATCCGGAAGACAACGACTACAGCCAACAATTTTTGTTTTGACTGACAAGACAAGTAGGCTACGTGTCCGTGACAACGATATGTAGACTTCTCGACTCGTCTGCTATTTTCCATTCACAATGAAAATACTAAAAAAAATTATATCACAGAAAAAAATACAGATGACATGACCTCGGTGTCCTCAATGGTAGATACGGCACTGGCTGCACTAAATCCTCGATTAATCTTCCCAGACGAAATCGAAGGTAGTCATTGGATGTATTGTTTTCAATACTGTCTGCCAATGATCTTAAATCATTGGCAATTGCTCGAATAAAACTCTCCATCATTCACACTGGACTAATAACTTTATTTCAGCTAATAGCAGCTAAAGGGAAATCTCACATCTAGTGTACAAGTTAAGGCAGTAGTAGTAGATTCACACCAATGTAACCAATCCAGCTGTAGACTGAGGTAGAACCGCCTACCTTATTAACATACTGACACATAAATACATAAAAGTAGAAAAGCATAAATAAATGTAGAAAAGCATAAATACGTGTATATATGAATAAATGAATGTTGAAATGTAGAAAAGTGTAAATAAATACATGTGGAAATACATAAATAAATACATTAATAAATAAAGAATAAATATAAACATACAGAAATAGCCTATTTATTGACCGAAATGTATATAATTTTAATGTATTTATGTATTTAATTTGTAATTTCCACATTTATTTATTTATGTATTTATTTATTCTTATGTCATATTTTGTCCTTCATAGGTACTGCCCCCTGGAGTGTAGTGTTGGAAAAGGTCAAAAGACAACATTGGTCATTTTCTGCCACCTGCAGTGATGGAATGGTGACTGGCGTGGCAAGTATGCAATTCCTTGCAGAAGTATTCCAACCACTGACCAATTCGCTCATATTGCCGAATAAAAAAATATATATTGTATTTTAAAACACTGACACTGACCATTATCGTATGGTAATATTTGTTACATGTTGAAAAACATAATAAAAAATAAATATATCGCTTGCAAAAGCAGTAAACTCTCACAAATAATTATTTTATGTATTATGATATTCTCAGTGGGATTGAAATTAGGACTTTAATTTGTCATCCTGAGACATTCCCCTCGTTGTCTTTAAGACAGTCTAATATTATAATCACCTTATCCTTGGGTTGATTTTGTAACAGAGGATGGTTCTCGCAGTATTTCCCTGTATTTTGTTCCATCCAGTCTCCTTTAAAGTATAACAAGTTGTCCCATCTGATCAGTTATGCAATGTTCAAAACTACATGTGATGGAACGCTGTGGATCAATCAGATTGTATATTATACATTCAGGACAAATAAAATACTCCAAGAGAATGACCTTAGTATGTAGTTCAGTATTAAGACCGCATTGGTCAGCGCTTTGGATACATTTGCATAATTAGGTGTCTGATCCAATCAGATGACAGAAGTACAGTTTGTTTTGGTCATTTTGTGATCAACTCCAACTAGCTAGGATACGGCCACAGATGCACGACTACTCAGTATGGATATTTATTAAGTAGCATTCTGTGTTGAGTGAATGTTGAAATGCGAAAAGAAGTCTCAAGGGTGTTGTTTATTTATAGTTTAAAAGAAATCACAATTCCATGCATTGTCATATCCATATGAGAAAAGGTGAGCCCGCTTCATCCGTCCTAAACCCATATGAAATCTTAAAATCTAAACGGTGCTGTCCACGGCAAACGGTGCCAAAACATGCTTCTGCGCTTTAGAGTCTTCTATCCTTCTCTATGAGTGTAACCGACCTGTGACTGATTGAATGAGAGAAGGGAAAGTGAGTGTGTGAAGCGCCGGGGACAAACCCCAGGGAACCTGCTGGCTGTATCACACCCATGTGGTTACGCAGAGGATCTACGGGAGTAAACGGATGTCTGCGGGGAGGAGGCAGGGGGGAGACGTAGCGATTAGGCCAGACAGGGCATGCTGTAGCAGCCGGGACCTCACCTCCCTCCCCCTTCACGTTCACGACGCTGACGTGGCCTGACCCTGGCTGCCACCTAATCCTACCCATGTTGTGACAGCAAGAGGTCGCTATGGGGACTGTAATCGCTCCGGTCGACGGCCTGTGCGCTTGTGCTCGTCCGGACAATAAACCATAACCGCTCCAAACATTTATCCTCAACTCCCGGCCGGGTTTGTAACACCGGCAATCGCTACAAGAACCGCGTTCCCTCGGTGATCGTAAAAAGAGATGAGGTACGGCCTGGACAGCAGCGGCGTGCTATGTGCTGAACAGGTTCGTGTGTCATCGTGAACGCCGTATAAAGTATGCGTGGGTCTAGAAATAGTGGCGCCACAGCCGTTGATAATTGCTTGTATGTGGCGGCGGAGCTTAGCTAACTGGAAAGAGAAACCATGTCAGGGGCTGGCACTCAATCAATGGATGCTGACTAGGTAAAATAAAACGAGGAAAATTCAAGAAACAGAAAAAAAAAACGGCGAACGATGAACAGTCTAGTTGTGAATCTATCTATTACAGTCTCGTCACAACACAGCCGCTCCAAAACAACAAACAGAAAGCCCCCTAGAGCTGCCTGGTGAACACCCCGAGAGAACATTTGTCATGTTCGACCCTCCAGAAGCTTCTACGATACCCTACCAAACAGGAACTTCCTCACATGCACACAGTAGCAGCACATTCCGCCTGGGATAGAAAATCTAATGTTGGACTAGAATCATTGTAGTTCTTATATTTCAATGCATTAAAGCCCGGTAGACATGAGAGAACAGAGGTCCAAACAGAATTCCTCGAACACACTCACACACACCTCTCAACAACATTTTACAGTTTAGTCATTTAGTAGACGAGAGTAGAGTTTCCAAAGCGACATTCAAACTGTCCAGATAGCACGTGCAGCCACAAATAAGTCCACTCGTTATTACTCCACGAATCTCACGACTGCACGGCCGTTTCCCCCCCCAGGGTCGGAGAAAATAGCTAAGATGCCTTGGTTCTAGCCGCCAGGCGTCTTTACATGCCTGCCGCCGCCCCGGCCCACTTGTCAAAGTAAAATCAGCAGCAGTTCAATGCCACACAGCAGCACGTCTCAGATTTAAAGGAGCCACGTTAGTCAGCGTGAGAGAAGAGCCGGGAGAACAGGGTCTGTCTGGGGAACAGGGGTGGAAATGACATGGTCTGTTAATAGGTGTGCATTTAGGGCACATTGGCTAGATGAAAGATGTGTTATAACGCACGCACAGACACACACACACAGACACACACACACACACACACACACACACACACACACGTTAGAAAATATCTAGGTTTACTAATTCTCACCGTAGCCCTATCCTCAACCTAAAAATGGATGTCTAAACTTAACCTAGCACTAATGCCTAAACCTAAACGTTAACGCCTAATCAGAATTATAAGCTAAACCTAATTTGCAACTCAAGCCCAAAAAGTGCCTTTGTACAGAACGGCAAAACTATTCCCATTTCCATAATAAAACTCCATTCCCACATTTAGACACACCTCCCCCTTCCCCCATGGTTCAGTTGTGGGAGTTCTACGGTCGAGATCGTGGCCCAGGGTTCCCATTGTATGTGAACCTACCCTCTGGGAACTGGGACTACAGCTGTGCCATGAAACGCTCGTTACGGCTGCCATCTTTATTCGTCGCTAACAAAAATGGAAATAGCCCCGTACACTTGAGAAATGGGTCAGGCCCTCGTTCGCTACAGAGAAGCGCCACACAATGGTCAGAGTGAGTGGGCCACATACTGAACAGAAGAGAGAAAGACATCTTTTTTACACGACACAAAGAAGGCTTGTTCGTCCAGCCGGAGTGCATAAAGCACGCTCTGTGTTGGACTAGGTCCCATTGGCTCTGTAACACGCTCTGATATTTCTTTCATGCTAATTGTTTTATTAAGAGCATGCAAACTATGTCTCTAACCGGAGCCTGGTAGCACTCAACTCTTATCTCCAGTACCGAGTCCTGTAAAACCCTGGGATGTGCACCATTATAATAACATGATACGTACGTGAGGTGTGTGTGTTCCTTATCCATCCAAAATTCCTAGCCCACACTACCTCCTCCAAAAGGCTGTACTGAACACACCACACTGAACACACCAACACCACTCACACAAATAGAGAGATACACAGTGCCACAGACAGATAAAGACAGAGACATACAAACATACAGAGACAGACAAACAGACAGAGACACAGTGCCACAGACAGAGACAGACAAACAGCCAGAGACACAGACAGAGGCAGACAAACATACAGTGCCACAGACAGAGACAGACAAAACAAAGACAGAAAAACAAATGAAGCAGGCAGATATAAAATAAACAGAGAGAAACCGAACAGACTGCACAAGGCCCTAGTTGATGCAGAAAACTGTGCACAAAGCATAGCTAAAAAGCTCTTTTTACCTGCTCCTGAAATCTGACCGCCATCAAAGGGAAGGTGTATAGCACACGCAACAGGTAAACAAATCCGCTCCAGACATAGGCCCTAACGCCAAGCTCACGTGCACATTCTCAAGCACTCACGACTGCACGAGTACGGGATCCGAAAAAAAGCATTACGATGAAACTGGGGAAGAGGATTCCTCAGCGTATCACACCTGTCGACACCATCAGAATGACGTCAGCCGACTACGACGGAGCCCAGAGGAAAGTACCGGAAGACTCTGGGGAGCGTGTTGTACCGAACTGCGCATGTGCACGCCGACAAACCAAAGGGCACTCCGACATTAGGTTGTTTTGACCAGGAAGACATGTTTGCTAAACAACAAGAGTGTTGAAATGAACACAACCTTTGACATAAGGCTTGAATCTAGGATTTGCATTTAAATTCAGAAATCTAAAAAATGAACCAGGGACACATTTTCTAATACTCTCATTGAGTTGTTAAACCTGGGTTGGGGCTGTCCAGTCTGCCTTACAAGCCCTCCATGACGTCTCACAATGTTGTGCTTTCAGGATTTATTTGTCTGTGGTGTCCTGTTCACAGGCGCACATCAACGTATACAAAACTAACAGGAAGAAAGGGAGCATGAAGACTGCTGGTAACAAGTGGGGCGTCTCTTAGCCGGAGGCTTTAGCCAATAAGGATCCTCCCGAGTCCCTACCTGTGTGAAAGGTAATACCTGTCAAGTCACTGGAGCTTCCTGTCTGTCCCCTACAGTGGAGAAGACGCAGCAAACCCAAAGCATTACCAGAACACAAGAGATGGTCTTTATATGACATCTGGTCAAGAACCAAAACATTCAAATAGTTTATTAGTCATACATTATCTTCATTTTGTATTGTATAACTCCGGGGGTTGGGGTGAATTCCATTAAAATTCCAGTTTCAACCAAACTCAAAGCTAAATGTTTTTAGAGTTAAACATTGTTCAAGCGTTGGTATGAGAATCTGGTTCATACAATCAATGGAAGCAGCGCAAAATTAGCAGCAAATGTGATCACAATGTACGAGTAATGTTTCTAGAACATTCTAATAATGTGAGGAAAATGTCCTGGGAACGTCCTTGTCACACCAGGCACAGTTTCTACGTTGTAAAATCGTCAGCATGACTGCACAGTCTTATCAAAATCTCATGATGACAGTGATACCCCCAAGGCCTGTTGACAGCATCGAGGGAAAAGACGATCGCGTTTCCAAGTGCCGGAGTCGAGTTGGGTGTCAGAGACATAAAAAATACATTGAAAGGGAAACCCAGACGTCCCTTGGACTTATTGCTCAGATGTTTAAACCAGATTCTCCTAAGAAATGTGACAATCCAATGTCTTCATCGACACAGTCAAAAGACGAGACACAGAGATGATTTCTAGGCACCACGTGATGTCATTTACGCGCCTACGCTTTTGCATACGTTATCCGATGATCCTTTGGGGATCACAACAGATCTCCTCCGAAGACCCCTAATTCACTGTTTCCTCAAAACTTTTAAGAGCTGTTTCAGTGAACTTTAGAATCCTGAAATATGTTTCGAAGGAATAATTCAATGGAATAATTAAAGTTGCCCAACAGTTTAAATAAGAAAGAGCCTCTGAGAACCTTTCTATGAAGAACAGTTCTCAGGAATGCACAGTACGCCGTTTTGAGATATCGTACCGCTTGTATCGCAGATTGCACCGTTAGGCAACATTCGGAACGTTTTGTTTACGACACGTCTGCAGAAGGGGGAGTGGTCAAGGTGAAACATCATCATACGTTGTCGACTTGTCAAGTTGTTTCGCAGACGTGGAATTACTTTTGTAGTTGTGAAAAACTTTTGCATACTTTGTACCCAACTTGATATTTGGAATCATGCAAGTCATCTACAACTGTTTTGTTATGCAGACGCTCAGAGTTGCGGCGAACATTTAGCAAGAACTGTGACAAAGGGATTTTTCTGTGTAAATCACAGTCTGGAAATGCAGTGAGAGGTAAACCACAAACAGAGAAACCCAACCTCGTTCTGAACTTTGACTGCTGTCTCACTTGTAACCAATCTGAATAGATTCTGGAACAATCTGCGCCAGCGTTTCAGCTTGTAGTGAAGCGCTGAGGGAAACATTGGGAAAAACATTGCTCACAACTGTCGGCATCCCTTACCTAAAGCAGGGCTCTAGAGTGCGACCAATTTGCTCGCACATGCGACCAAAATTTGTAAGGGTGCGACTAATTTTTTTCCTTGGTCGCAACGGTGCACCTAACGTCCTCGAACGCATCCACTGCTTGTCCGCGAACTTTTTTTTCCGTCAACTAAGCGTTTGTTCTCCTAGACAGAACTCACTCGTGGTTGGATCATATTGTGGTCTAAACCAATCAGAGACAGAGATGGGGCGGGTCTTTGCCTCTGATTGGCTGTGGTCCAGATATTCATGTAGGCTCCGTGGTGTGTGATTGAAATTGCGACCGGAGCAAAAGTGACTCAGTTACGGCAATCAGCATCAGCAAAAAAAAAAAACGCAGAAGTCGAATAATGAAAAGAAATAGACCCATAGAGTTTTTTCTGTAAGAAAAGTAGGCCTGTTCCCCCTACACTCTACCCGATCAATGCTCCGAGAACAGCCCAGACACGGAGCTACTTCAGCCAGTCTCCCCAGTCCCTGGTAAGATGGCAAGTCCTGGTCCTTCGTCAGAGATGGCATCCGACTCAGAGACGGAGGTTGAGCCTAACGTTACCGGGCCCGAGATAGAGACTCAAAATAAAAAGGGAAAAACAAATACACTTCGTAAAGACTGGTTAGACCAGTTTCCCTGGTTAAGGTTTAATAAGAAAGAGAACATAATGCACTGCATTTATTGTAAAGAATGTGGCCAGAGAATGGCAGGGAACAGTGCATTTGTAAGCGGATCAACAACGTTTCGAATCGAAACGATGAAAAAGCACAATATTTTTAAAAAACACACTTCATGCCGCGATAAGTGTGTGACTAAAGTGGCTCCTCTCCCGGCTGCATTTCAGCGACAGGCAGCAGCTATCAGGTCCTCGATTAGAACAATCAGAGATGATAATAAAATTTAACGTCGCCTATAACATCGCAAAAGAAGAGCTGCCATTCACTAAATTTAGATCGGAAATTATTCTGATGAAGAAAAATGGATTAGACGTGAACCCGACATACAGCAGTGACGTTGCATGTGCCCAATTTATTGGGGTAAAAAAAAACGACTGTTGCCATCGCGAATTCCACATACCGGTACATGTCATTTACGGTGACACAGACATTTCCACGAAGGAGTGTGTGATTGTCTACAGCCGTATCTTGAGGAGAGGGAGACCGGTCAATATACTAATTGGACACATTGAGCAAGCTGGTTTAGCCAAGGCCAAAGGGCAAGAAGGCCAAATTACAGGTGATGGCCATCTGAGGGGCATGCGACAGCAAGGGGGGACCCGCTATGACTTTGAGCCATGAAATGTTAGGTCTCAGTTCAGGGAAGTGTTGAAATGTTTTATTTTGCTTAATTTTTTTTAGTTTGGAATCTCAGTGAATCACTTCAAACATTTTTTTTTTTTTGAAAAAGATTATTATTTTTATATACAGCATAATTGTGCTTCAAATAAAAAAAGTATTTACTTACACCTTATTCTTGTTTAAAATCATTTACATAATATATGAATGTATATGGAGCGTGATAAAAAGGTGACCTTGAAATTTTGGCGTTAATGGCGACGCAAACCGAGGAAAAATTTGGGTGCACCTAAATTTTGTGCTGGTGCACCTAAATAAAAAAAGTTAGGTGCACCAGTGCAACCAAGGCAAAAAGTTAGTCTGGAGCCCTGTAAAGTACGTTATCGATAGTGAAACAAGTTTCTGGGCCGATATCGACAACGATGTTCAAAATAACAATTTGGCGTGTGATGACACTGGCACAAACAGTGTGGGTGGAGCTGCGTTTGTGGTCACAGGCAGACCGGAGCAATCCATCAAAACAATCTCCACCAGGAAGCGAGTCAACCACACCCTACAACTGCTGGGAAGGCCGAAGACATCTTGAGGAAGATCTTAGAGGAGATAAATGCGGTCTGATATACAAGTCCCCTCCTTCAATGACTCCTGCCATCTAAGAGGGCAGGAGGAATGCCTTTGGAGTCCATCAGACAAACGGAAGATGATTTGTGATGTTAAGTCAAAGATGCCTAATTCACTTCCTGTTCAATGATCAAAGGCCACATAACTGCCAGCTTTTTTCTTCTTTCTCTCCATCTTTTGATCTTCTATTTATTCAAAAACAAATTTCCCTTACCCTTTTCCTGTATTCTCTGCCTCCCACCCTCCCCATCTCTCCCCCTCCATCTCTCTCCCTCCATCTCACTCCCCCTCCCCCTCCATCTCTCTCCCCCTCCATCCCCCCTCCCTCCCTCCCCCTCCATCTCCCTCACCCTCCGTCTCCCCCTCCATCTCATCTCACTCTCCCTCCATCTCCCTCACCCTCCCTCTCCCCCTCCCCCTCCATCTCATCTCCCTCCAGGCATGTGAAACATTCAGTAGTCAGTATGGGACCTCTGTAATCCATTCTGCAGAGTGCTGTGGTGTTAACAGGTCACCTCACACCATTGAAGTGCTCATGGAGGGATAGCTGTGATGTCATCACCAGACAGAGGCAGACAGGTGGCTCCACATCAGCGGGTCTCATGCATAAGACATGTCCCACCATGTCTGAAACCGACACTGGGGCTCCATGGTTCTCAAATGTAAGACCGGCTGGCCTGGGGTCTGTCACAAGGGCACATCTACTGCTACAGCCCAGGTTTCAATCCCATCTACCCACACTGTCCAATAACGTCACACGATAGATTGGTTTTCTCAATCAACATAACCCCAATTGACTTGATTAAGTGTTTGCAAATTCCCCGATTGGCCCTTATTTTAAGAAAATAGGAGAGTTGTATGCCAGTGCCTTGCGTATGTCTTTCACAGATTCTAGTCAGTGATTACCGTTCCAAAACACAACACACCCTGTCAGCTCTTCATCACATACAGTGGATCGTTACCACGAGACCTCGCTGAGGACAGCACTGCAGAATAGAGGCCGATTGTTCCAGCCCACACCGCTCTCAGACGGTTTGTTTTAATAAAACAATGCTGGCGTTTCACGACACTCCGTTTTATTCAGACCCCTCCTCGAGCTGACGTTTCTCCCCCTCCCCCCCTCCACACTGACCTACTCCATTATGATGTCATCTCATTAGCGTGCTTTTGAATTGTGGCTCATCATTTCATTATGTGGCCTGTTTATCTTGTGTAAATTCATGGGAGAGTTCTTTAAATAATTTAATTACTAGTAGTGCCATTAGCGACCTGTAGTCTAAATTATTCATGAACTGAGCTTGTCACATCACTTAAATATATATATATTTTTTAATCCACAAAGCTTGGTTTAAAACAAATGTTTAGCTTGTTTCAGCCACCTAGGAAGGCATCATTAAAGATCTGTGTTTTGTTCTCTTTCAGATAAATAGTTGTTCTATTTTAGCCTTTTTCTTTTCAGCGCTGCGCCTGGGATTGTCTTCAAAACATCAGGGCAGAGCAGCCAAAAGCAGAGTGTCACTAGGCCAAAGCAGTATAGCACAGAGTACAGGCTCTCAACCACTGAGAAAATGGCAATCGATAAACAGCGTCTTCAGACAGAGGCCTATTTTCAGTCGTACTCTCTCTCCCTCCCCCAAACCCCTCCCTCCCTGTCCATCAGTTGACCCGTGTCCGGCAATTGTTCTGGCTGCTCCAAAGAGGAAGTTATGTCAGCGACCAATACATCACAACAATACAATCAAAACACAGCTGTTTGTACCGCAGAACTGGGGTTGCTATGGAAAAGCAATTCACTCAGATGGGTTTCCTCGATTACAATGTGTCAGCAACAGGAAGAACACAGCCCATTGGTCAATATATTTTGTGTTGTTGCATCAATGATTGTGGAGTGACCTATTATGGGTGTTTGATCCAGAAGAGACAACAGAAGCCAGAAGCATGTCCTATCCACTAGGATGCCTGTGTATACACCTCTAACCCTAATTTAACCCTAACCCAAACTGAGTAAACATCTAACCCTAACTGTGAGTAAACATCTAACCCTAACTGTGAGTAAATAACTAACCCTAACATCTAACCCTAAATATCTAACCCTAACTGTGAGTAAATATCTAACCCTAACTGTGAGTAAATATCTAACCCTAACCCTGTGTAAACATCTAACCCTAACCCTGTGTAAACATCTAACCCTAACAGGCCATGTGATGATTTATTGTGAGAACAGACAACATCTAACAGCTGTCTCTGGATTATTATTCTGGTAAGTATTGAAACACACAAACAAATCACACACATTGTTTCTCGCAGCAACTTCAAAGGACTCTTCCTGTTGTTACTAAATAATCAGGGTGTTTTATTTCCAGGTCAACGCAGAAAGGTTAGTCGCTGTCAAACACAGCACACACATTCTGTACTTCTCTGATCTGTGATCAGCCCGTCATCAGATGAATTGACGACATCAAAGACTTCTGCATTCTCTATATCTAGACCAGAATCTACACATATCTGACTGATATCTACATAGTAAATTATGCTAAATTTGCTCAGCACAATATATTAAGCCCAGCCCAACTCTTCGTTTTATCGGTTTATTTTTTTTCTTGCAAGTATGTAAGCATTTCACTGTGAGTACACATCATTTGTTAACAAAACACTTAAACAATTTAAAGGGGAACTTCGTAGAATCATGCCTCTTAAGTTTATAAAACTGAATTTAAACATCAACACGACTTGTCTTCTCCCCTGTTCAAATGAGACTGGAATAGTATTAGCTAGTTCAGGCTGGTTACAGAGTCCAGAGAATGTCTAAAGTGAGTATGACAAGACTGTCATATCAATGCAAACTGATAGGCGGACCGTACAGTAAGCCTTCTGAACAATTATGTAGAAAAATAGATTTAAACATTAAGTTGAAACACTACCAGCACATCTATTAGCCATTTCTACATCTGGCTGTTTCATTTAATGTTGCTGAAAACAAACCAAGTCTCTGATTGGCTCATCTGTAACATCCACTGGACATGGTCTTCACGCGCATTGGCCTGGTCTCACTCAGGACAGGCAGCCATAAAGGAGGTGTCCTGTACAAAACTGCATCTGCCTGCCACTTCCTGCCATTAGTTAGATGAAAATCTAAGGAATATCTTGTTAATATGTTGTCATGTAGATGCAGGGAAAAAAACTGGGTGTTAAGAGTGCTGGAATGCAACGCACCGGAAGAAACACACATACACACACCCACACAGTCTCCCCTGGGAACATTGCTTGGATCTCTATATATAACCTATAAGGAAGAGTTAGAACAAGAAAGCATGGTTTCACCGTATGAACTAAATCAGTCCTGTAAATTCACAACCACAAATAGAAGTGCCTCAGAAGAAAAGGTTTCACTTGATTCGAGGGATAAAAATAAAAACCAAGGTGTTTTTTTCCCCGGCTCTCCAAGAAAGCCCTAAAATAGCTGAGATGTTCGTTTCTCCCAACCTGCTCTGTTGTGACATCAAAACGAAGTCAGTGAAATTAGATGGTTGCCAGCGTGCCAATTACAGTAGGCGAGGCGGAGGTGTTTGTGCGTCGTCGGGACCTATACTGCCTGTTCAGCCTTTAACCCGTCCACTGAAATAGGCCCGGCACAACGCTACAGGCAGCAAACGGAGGCTCCGTTCCACCTCATGCCAACTGCCCCTTGTTCCTGCCCAAGGTGATAATGGCTTAAACACGGGAATCAATGGCACGTAATCACAGCGGAATGAGAACAAGTGCTCCCAATCACATTTGACACGTCACAAATCGTGTCCTGGCCCATTAACAGTGCCCCAGGCCCGGGTGAAGCCAAACGACGCTGTCCAAAGGGAACAGGGTGTGGTTTGAGCCGTGCACATTGTCATTTCCTGATGGGATATTCCTGGGGCATATCTGAGATACTGAATTACTGGGTTTAGCAGAAGGCCCCCCTATTGGTTGACTCTATGCCACTGACAAACGGGGCATCCAGTTGGCCTACATGTACAAGTGCTCGTCTAAGGTGACAGGAATGTTACACACAGCTACTGAGTCATAAATGGTGCCCCATTCCCACCTGCACCGGGGCGCTAATTTAGACTTCCCAGTGTGCACTAGGGCTGCTGTAAGCCGATGACAAATTCTGTGGTGACGGGCGGCTGGGTGGGACGGCTTTCGGATGGGGGTACGTTTCTGGCCCGTCCAATCTGGCCAGGATATTTAAGGGCTGCGTACTAGTGGGAGAAACATATAGGGGCACCAATAGCATCCTTAAAACGTTCAAACACACACACATCATTTGGTCCAGACTCTCGAATTCGAACTCTCGGTTCTAAAACCTAGTAAATCTAATTCTAAAGTTTATGACCACAAAAGCATTTGGCAGAGGACCTGGCTATTACAACATTGCAGGTAATTGTTGTTAAGAAAAGAGAGTGAAACATATACACACTGAGAGACACACACACACAGACAGTCACTTAATAACCGAACTGGAGAACAGGAGAAGGCTGTGTGTGTGTGTATTCCTGGAGGCAGGACAGCTGATCTGGGCATCAGGCACCACGGCTACACAGGGTGCTAGATAGAGGTCACAGGGTCGTCGTGACAACCCGGGGCCAACTACGTTCCACTGGATGACCACGGACTGTGTGTATTAGCGTGTGTTTCTGCGACATGACAACTCATCGTCCGAGGGAATCACACCGGCGATACGAGCGGCGACAACCTCCGACCACCCGTTTAATACTCGTGAAAGATAGCTCGGGCCGATGTGGTCCAAATGTGTTCCGTCCACAGGGACAGGACATCAAAACCACGGCACCACGGCGACTCTGGCACCATCAGAGGGAATTGTTTCGCTCCAAGTGAAGCCTCACCGGTCAGCCTAGTCACCAGCTGAGTATGTCCAAACATAAATAACAGCTCTCCTAGCAGGGTGCAAGAGGATGCGTGCCGTGTTCTCAATGGCACCCTATTACTCAATTAGGCCTGGTCTAAAGTGGGGCACTTTAAAGTGAATAGGGTGCCATTAGCTACCCCCTGGGACTTGAGGACTCTCTGAGATGATGTGATGTAGGGTGTGTCAGATCTGATTCCTGATACCCGCTAAGACAGTGGATAAGAGTGTGCTGGTATGAACACATCCTGAAATACGTTCTGGGTAGCTGTTTTAATACGTTTTGCTCCAAAATGTATTTCTCCCGCAAACTGGCCTTCCGGAAACCGGAACAGTAGCACTATCTGCTTCCTTTGGTTATTGTTCATGAATAATGTTGAAGTAAAATCTACATTTCGGATTCAAAATGTAGATACACATTTGGTAAATCACAAATGGATTCATCTCATGCGGAAAAACTAGAAAGACAGGGACAACTTAATCGGGAATGTGCTTGCCCTAATTACAGGGTGGGTGTGTGTGTGTGTGTGTGTGCGTGTGCGTGTGGCATGAGTGGATCTGTGTGTAGGGGGTTGCGGCGGGGGCCTGGCTGAGCTAAAGCCAAACGACCCCCTGGGAGATTAGAAGTGCAACGTTCGCGTCTATCCAATGGCCTTCTGGGAGATTACAGTTGGGACCACCTGCTCCAACGCTACAGCGCTCAGCGAGACACGGGCCTCTCCGGCAGAAGGACGGCCCGCCCGCCTTTAGGTCTCCTCCAAATATCTCTCCACTGAATCCTTGAAGACACACTCTCCTACACTCAGATTGCACTGTGCATTGAAACGCTTACAAACGAAGGGTTAGGCTACAGGCATTCACACACGCCCTTATAGAGTGCGCCTGCCAAAACAAACACCCTTCCTCTCTGAAACATGGGAGATCAGCATGCATTTTGATAACCTACTCTGGAGATTGGAATTGTGTGTTTCTGCACGCCAGAAGTCCTGATCCCGTAGAGACTGACACAAACGCCGCAAGAGGTACTCCCTTGTAGATGGAGTCAACATTTTATTGAATAGAAACCTGATTCATTCCATTATCAGCCCAGAGTATTGATGACAGGGAAGTTCACAGTTTGTTGAGTTACATCCTGTATCATATCAACTGACCAGAGAAAACTGTGACAAATAAAGAGTTCACCTCAACCTTCACTGCCTGTGGTGAAATCAAATTAGGAAGATGTGTGTTCAAACTAACTGCCAACTTCCAAAGCCTTTTAAAAATCTTTACATATATTATATACATACATTTTTGGGTGGGATATGTCTTATAATGCTATTGTTGACTGAATGAATATCAAACAAAGCCTGTGTAGATTTCTCCACACTTTTCTTTAGAATTTAGAATGAAAGCAATGTGGGTATTACAATGTCACATGTTGGGAAAAAACTAGGCTTGAACAAGCTGCAAGACATGTGAATTAGGGTTTCAGCAGTAATTGCTGGGTTGCATAGCATTAGCAATAATACTTATTATAACTCATTGCCGTCAATAACCCTACACCAACTGGGCTGGAACCTCTGTCCAAACTTTAACATTAACAGAATGCTGTGGAAAAGTTTCATTACACCTCTGTTGAATTTAATGGGATTCTTTATGTATATAGTTTTAATAATACTCAATGTTATCTACTTTATTATTGCCAAACTAATAAATACTTTACTATGACGTTCAAATTGAGTAATTTAAAAAATATCTTTTAAAATATTGCAGTAGCAGTGGCAGTATAAGCGAATGGCAACTTGACTATGCTGAGAGGATTTGGAAAATGGAATCTTGTGGGTGTCCTGATGTCATACTAAACACACACACACACACTTTTTGTCCCAGTAATGATGACCAGTAATGTGTGTGCCTTGCCCTAAGCTTCTCCCCTGCTGGGCCCAGACAGGCAGGCAATAATGAGGCAAGTACAGAAAAGGCCTTTGGGAGGAGGGGTTGGTACCATCCAGATGGACAGACCGTACCCCGACCCGCACACACTCAACCGTCCACCCGTGGAACGGTGAGCAATAACCAAACCAGGGGACGCATTGTATAGACATTTCAGTCATTAAGGAATTTCTTCAAAATGTTTCCACGCATACAGACACAACAAACATATACCCAGAAAACCAACCACACACACGCACGCACGCACGCACGCACGCCAAGCTGTCAGCCTGAAACAATCTAGCGGATATTAATTTAGGCATGCTTAGCCTAGTTATTGGAAATTAACTATGCTAAATGAGCAACATGTCCTGAGGTCTCGGAAACATGGTTCACTTCGTTGGACCACTAATGAATAAGAAAATCCTCTGACATACCATTACTCATAATACGGATGCGCGCGCAGTTTCCGTAAACAGCGCTCGCGGACCGCGTCAGGGTGAGATCCGGTGGGATCCGGTGGGACCCCCCCTTGTGACAGCTCGACTTTTTAATCAACAAAGAAATCCTGATATTTGCACCATCACAAGTTTGAACTATTGTAGCCTACCGTGGAACCAAAACAACACACACTTATTAAACTCAGCAGCCATTGGAAATTAAAAAATTATGAAGAAAGATATTGTCACTACGTATTATTCTATTACAGTATATGTAAATAAACAACGTCCTGATCCCATGAGCACATTAACCGAATACAACACGGGTCCTTCCCATTGGCTGACCGACAGAAAGTCAACAGGTGAATTATATTAGCCGAATACAACACGGGTCCTTCCTATTGGCTGACCGACAGAAAGTCAACAGGTGAATTATATTAGCCGAATACAACACGGGTCCTTCCCATTGGCTGACCGACAGAAAGTCAACAGGTGAATTATATTAGCCGAATACAACACGGGTCCTTCCCATTGGCTGACCGACAGAAAGTCAACAGGTGAATCAGTGACTCCATTGGTCAGTCAGTCACACATATAGTCAGTCACCCAGTAATCATAATGGTCTACAGATACAGATGTCCACATCCTATTCATGTGACGCAGCTGCTTATTATACAGTGATGGACAATGCCAAAAGTTATCGTGTAAAATGGTAAAAAAAAAAAACTTACTCCGACATGTTCTCCTTTTTTTTCAGTCACTCTTCCGCCTCCTTTCACAGGCATTCTGCCGCGGTATAAGTTGTTAAATACTGTCTTGTATAAACCGTTATACGAAGAGTGTATATGTCTTATAGAATTGGAATGAGTAGAGAAATACCAACCTACTCATTACAATGTAACATCGCATGTGAAAGTGACTCCTAAAGTCTCCCTTTATACCGTGGAGTCCTATAGGGTGTCCGACTCCCGAGTTCCCCTAATGGTGGGAGCCGAGACAGACTCGTAACTCGGCCCACCTATTTTCAGGAAACCGGGGGCCAACCGGGAGGGTCTAATGTGTCGTTTATATATATATATATATTTAAGTGGGCGTCAACAGGACCATTGCTTGACCGACTTTATATGTTCATTGATTTACAGTGATTTAACCGAATTCCATCAGGGATAGATTTTGCTCACATGTGCGTAGCGTTTTAGCCACCCCCCCCCCCTCTTCCAGAGTGGACTCGTCCGGATTGGACATATTGATTCACTGTTCTCAAAGTTCACAGGACATAAACAAGCGTGTTTACTTACAGAAAGTCGATTTGTTGCGATTTGGGTTTTTTTGACTGCTAATAACTACGTTTCTCTAGATCATCACATGATAGGTGTTAATATCTGCACTTTGTTATCAAGAAAATGCATTATTCCATTTTCCCACGAGATAAGATCCATAGGACATCCCTCGCCCAAATAACTGCAGCTTAGTTGCACTAGATTTTATCAGACTGCACTCAAAAACTGTCACATGTGCAGGCCATACGTCCTTGGATCGTGACACACTGTTTATGTTGTTTTGGCTCTGTGCTATTTTATTTACAGCTGTCAGTGACCATTACAGTTGTTGTTGTTGTAACTGCTGACAGCAGAAGTAGGATCAGTTCTAAAGTGTATAGAAATATGTACTCCGATAAAGCCAATTGCCTCAGTAGGCAGCTTGAAGGAGAAGAATGACCCCAAACATATTGATAAAGCAACCAATGGGTTTTCAGGACAGGGGACTTGATATGGAGATGTCTATGCAATCTAATGCAAATTATTTGCAAGCAACCAAGTACTCAATTTGATGACTTAATTTATGTTATTAATACATTTAATTAATTAATAAAAAAATTGTGTCCCTTAAATGGGCGGTACTGTGTATTAAAGATTCCTACGTCGTTATCGTTAAAAGCGAATGAAAGTCTGAACTTTACCTTGTTAGAAAGCATATTTTTGTAATTCATGGTAGTTTGTTGTTCGTCTTTGTTCATTGCGCTTGTCGATAGAACCATTTCTGATTCGGAATAGAAAGCTAAAGCCACAAAACTTGCATGGATGCATGGATTTACCTCCTGAATGCTGTCAGTGTGTCTGTATCCATATTTACATTGATCCTACTTCTGGTAACCTCATTAGATATTCTGAAAGGGTATTACTCTAGAAAGTGTAATACAACTGGGTTAATGAAGTCCAAACACTTAGAGCACATCTCTTATCAATGAGACTCACCGAGAACAGAATAACACTGGTAACACAATTTAAATTGCACTGTCTACTAACTTGTTCCCCAAATTAGTGCTCGTCTGACACAGTGATGGGTAATGCATAGAAGGTCAAAGAGAGAGAGACAGGGTGTGAGGACATTTAATTGTGAAAAAGACAGACAGATAGCTTGAGGAGAGCTGTCCCTTCTCTCTCCTGTCTCCTCTCTCCTGTCTTCTGTCCTCTCCTGTCTCCTCTCTCCTGTCTTCTCTTTTGTCCTCTCTCCTGTCTTCTCTTTTGTCCCCTCTCCTGTCTTCTCTTTTGTCCCCTCTCCTGTCTTCTCTTTTGTCCCCTCTCCTGTCTTCTCTTTTGTCTCCTGTCTTCTCTTTTGTCCCCTCTCCTGTCTTCTCTTTTGTCTCCTGTCTTCTCTTTTGTCTCCTGTCTTCTCTTTTGTCTCCTGTCTTCTCTTTTGTCTCCTGTCTTCTCTTTTGTCTCCTGTCTTCTCTTTTGTCTCCTGTCTTCTCTTTTGTCTCCTGTCTTCTCTTTTGTCCCCTCCTGTCTTCTCTTTTGTCCCCTCCTGTCTTCTCTTTTGTCCCCTCCTGTCTTCTCTTTTGTCCCCTCCTGTCTTCTCTTTTGTCTCCTGTCTTCTCTTTTGTCTCCTGTCTTCTCTTTTGTCCCCTCTCCTGTCTTCTCTTTTGTCCCCTCTCCTGTCTTCTCTTTTGTCCCCTCTCCTGTCTTCTCTTTTGTCCCCTCTCCTGTCTTCTTTTGTCCCCTCTCCTGTCTTCTCTTTTGTCCCCTGTCCTGTCCTTTTGTCCCCTCTCCTGTCTTCTTTGTCCCTCTCCTGTCCTCTTTTGTCCCCCTCCTGTCTTCCTTTTGTCCTCCCTCCCTGTCTTCTGTCCTGTCCCCTCTCTCCTGTCTTCTGTCCTGTCCCCCTCCCTCTGTCCTGTCCCATCTTCTGTCCTGTCCCCTCCCTCTCCTGTCTTCTGTCCTGTCCCCTCTCCTCTTCTGTCCCCTCCCCTCCCTTGTCCTGTCCCCTCTTCTGTTCTGTCTCCTCCCTTCTTTCTCTCTCCTGTCTTCTGCCCCTCTTCTGTCCTGTCCCCTCCCCTGTCTTCTCTTCTGTCCCCTCTTCTGTCCTGTCCCCTCCCCTGTCTTCTGTCCTGTCCCCTCCCCTGTCTTCTCTTCTGTCCCCTCCCCTCTTCTGTCTTCTGTCCCCTCCCCTGTCTACTCTTCTGTCCCCTCTTCTGTTCTGTCTCCTCCCCTCTTTCTCTCTCCTATTCCCATTAGTTGAATACTCCTGACTTTGGGAAAGCCTGTCATAGACCACATCACATGACGAATCGTATGACAATTCTCCAAAAGCTGAATCAGGGTCAGTTTAGCTTGACCCATAGAAGCGCTTTTGTACCAGTCGCCAACTGTCCCATACGAGACCACTGATCAGAGACAGGCAGAAGATTCTACTGTCTTGTTAACTCTTGACCCTCTCACTTCTGCATGAGGTCATCCTCTCTCCCAATTGGCCAATTAGACCACTGGGATTTGTGCTCACATTTCAGCATCATACCAACACACCTGTGTGCACCAATAAGCACAACGCTTCAAAAACAAGAAGATACTGAGACACATCTGAAACCAATGAAGCCTTATAAGAGGACATGGTGGTATTGATGAGATAAAGCTTATGAAACATTCTACTCGTCAGTGACATCTGCTGGTTACTAATATATATCAGGTGTTTCATATTCATGTAGATGCATTTGTCATGCTGTTAGAAAATAAGTGTGTGCGAATTGAGAAGGGAACATACAATATGTGGTTTCTATCCCACAGTTCTCTTGAATTTCCAGTTTGACTCATCCATTATAATGTTTTGGATGATAAAGGGGAGTGGATGAAATGTATGCCAGTAGAAGCAGTAATTAAAATTATTTGAAAATAAGTAGTGGTGCTTTATTTAAAAATGTTTTCTACGGTTAATCAGAATTTGTGCTTGTGCAGTTTAAAAGTCTGCAAGGCTATGCACTGAGCCCAACCTCTGTATCCAGATGAGAATAGTCCCAGACGTTTTAATCCGATTGCTAAATATGGTGTCTAGTCAAGGTCAGTGTTTAAAAGCACTGGAAGTGTGCATTTTGCAACAAGCACTTTGACAACTAACTTGGCCATGAACATTTGTTAGCAGCTAACTCTCACGATCTCCTAGTGATCTTACAAATGTCTCCCGTGAAACACTGATACCTTTTCCAAACACTTTGGAATCGCCGCCATGTTTTCTAAACCTGAGACAGTCGGTTGTTTGACACTCAACTGACGAAGGTTTCGTTTAACAACCTGTGGCAAAAGAGTTTCACCATCTGGCATCACGGGACCGACCACAAGTGTTTAGGATCACGTATTGGTATGTCGTTCTGTTAGGTTTATTTTGACAATATGGAAGAGGAGTGCAGCCAATTACAACGTGGTGGACATGGTGAAAGGGGGCCAGGAAAAGATGGAAAACTGTTGCTTTGACTTTGGAGAACTGACTTGGAGAAATTCAATACTATTTGGGATTTGTTTTTTAGATAAAGAATTATATCCGGGCGATTGTTAAGTCGAGTGATAGAAGTCCAAGGGAGAAGTTGAATCCATCAAAGAAATCAGAAGAGGTCTTTTGAAATTGAAATCTCAGCCAGAAGAACGGGAAGAGTGGAAAGGTCACAAAAAAGAATCCTGAGATGCGTTGTGTTTTGTATTTCGGTGAAGGACCCTGTTAAGGAAGTTGTCCCTGGAGTCCCCATGGTAACGCCGTTAGAGTGCCGGAAACAGAGATTCCCAGGTGTTGTTGGAGTTCAGTACTTATTATGCATTGGAAAATGGAGAGGGGAGTCGCTCCCATTCCAAGCTGGGCAGTGTGAGGAATGCCGTTGGGTGATCATTCTGGGAATATTAGTGTGGGCTTGTAATATGTACGAGATGTTTCTGTTCATTAATTGGATTATGTCTGTGGACAAAGTGAAGGCGTCTGAATATTTGCCGAAAGCACCGTATATAAATCAAAAAGCACCAGCACCTGCGAAGTGTAGACTAATAATCGATTCCTTGTGATGAAATTGCCTCCGTTGCGGATTATGCGATGATTTTATATGCAACCACATACAAATCAAGAACCTTTATTCCTTTTCGAATATGCCTGTGGGGTTTATGAATTATGGCTCTTTAATATGTAGCCTCCTCTTTTTCAAGGGACCAAAAGTAAACGGACAATCCAATCAAAAGCTTTTTCATGTACCGGTGTGTACTAGTCCTTTGATATTTAATGATCAATTAAGCAGGTTAAAGACCAGGCGTTGATTCTAGGTGTGGCATTCACATTTGGAGGCTATTGCTGTGTACCAACAACATGTGGTCAAAGATGCTCTCAATGCAAGTGAAACAGGCCAATCTTAGGCTGCAAAAAATATCCATTAGGAGGAAAATGACTGGCCTAATCAACATTTTGGTAAATTCTGAGAAGAAAAAAACAACAGACTGGTGAGCTCTGCAATACAAAAGGCCTGGAAGTCTACAGAGGACAACAGTGGTGGATTATCGTAGTAAAGAACCCCTTCACAACATCCAGCAAAGCGAAGAACATTCTCCAGGAGGTAGGCAGATCAATATCCAAGTCCACCATACAGAGATGACTTCACAAGAGCAAATTCAAAGGGTCACCACAAGGTGCAATACATTCAAAAGCCTCGGGAATAGAACGGCCAGATTATATTTTGTAAAGAAAGTATCTAAAAAAGCCAGTCCGGGTATTTACAGTTAGCCCAATAATTTTTTCCAGCTCTGAAAAGGAAGCGATTGTTCAAAATACACCTTTCTGTGATGGAAATTAAGATTCAAATTGGACAGCGTCTTTTAATGATAGGTGCTGAAACAACTGCCTGACTTGTACTGCGTGAGTGACCTCTAGAGGCGAGGTCAGGAGGTGAAAGGAGCTGCTAGAGAATTCAAAAGAAGTCGTTGCTTTTTTGTCATTATGTTGTTTTTCAGTGGTATGACCCTCACATGACCCTCACATGACCCTCACATGACCATCACAGTGACTAGGTGTATATTCACTTGCCAGGTTTTTTATCATAGGAAAGGAGAACCACCACCATATTTATCACACTTTATTTAGAAAAAAACAAGGGTTAAGTGTGACATTGGTCTCTTAGAGAGATTGTCAGTATGACAACAATTGTTAACTGTGTAATATGTTTAAGCCAAAAACTGATTGAATATGTCGGCTGTGTGTAGTGTTGTTGTTAACAGCTGGTCCAGTAACTGCTGCAGGTGCAATAGAGTCTCTGCCTCTCTGTTTCTTTGTCTCTCTGAGTCTATGTAGATATCAGTTTGTCATGGTAACAGATAAATGTCAAGCTGCTGACAGACGCAGGATTAAGGACCTCATTTACAACTTCATGAAATCATGTGTTAACAACACACGTCCACACACACACGCGTCCACACACACGCGTCCACACACACTCAGATGCAGAAAGGAGTAATTATAGGTCCTACATTATCTTCCCAGACGCAGCAATGATTAGAGCAAAGAGGGGCGCCCGTGTGTTTACCTTATTAGTGGGTTATGCCTTTTAAATTCATTAGGGGTTGTTTAATATGCAGCGACTCATACAAAAAACGCATCCTCTGAGAGATGAAAGACCTTCACAACTGATAAAAATAGAGATGTATAACTGTGAGATATTACACGAGAGAGAGAGTGGTTGTCTGACAGCGGACACGGACCGAGATAAAACGAGGATGAAACGTTTCTGTGTGCTTCATGTCGTGGTTTTGTTCCGTCAGGCGTTTGAAACCATAAACTGACAGAACCCGTCTGACAGAACCCGTCTGACAGAATCCGTCTGACACTGCGGCAGCGACAGCAGCCGATTCGAACACAGCCTGAGCTGAGCAACGCACCTGCTATTGATTAGCAATATGCTAATGGACCCTGTGTTTGGTCCGCCCCGCGGGTAGAACGTGCAGGAGGTCAGGGTATCTGGGACGGGCTAATTAAGGAGGAGATATCCCAGGAGGCCCTGGAGGAGCACAGGGTTTGGCAGCCATCAGTGACACACCCTGCCTCTCATGTACTTCCTCCTGGGAGGAGAGAGAGAGAGAGAGAGGGAGGGGAGGAGAAGGAACTAGGGAGACAGCCAGTGACAGGTAAAAGAGTACGCCGTTACAGGCAGTGTTGGACAGATATTACGAGACAGAGGTTATCTAATAAAGTAAACCCAGAGGTCGTTGGAGGCCAAGGAGATGAGAGGGCGGGCCCAGGAAAAATGCAAACAAGAAATCATGTGGATTATTAAAAATGCAATTATACCTCCCTCCGGAGTAATCACACCAACACACCTAATCAAAAGTCTCACATGATTACATCCGCCCCATAACTGTGTTGATAAGACACACCCCTCTGGTGAACAAAGTTAAACCCACATCTGCTTGATGCCTTATTTGCATAATTATGAATAGTTTGAGTTCCACATCTCCAGTCTCTGTTTTGGCTGGATACCACATCTCCAGTCGCTGTTTTGGCTGGATACCACATCTCCAGTCTCTGTTTTGGCTGGATACCACATCTCCAGTCTCTGTTTTGGCTGGATACCACATCTCCAGTCTCTGTTTTGGCTGGATACCACATCTCCAGTCTCTGTTTTGGCTGGATACCACATCTCCAGTCTCTGTTTTGGCTGGATACCACATCTCCAGTCTCTGTTTTGGCTGGATACCACATCTCCAGTCTCTGTTTTGGCTGGATACCACATCTCCAGTCTCTGTTTTGGCTGGATACCACATCTCCAGTCTCTGTTTTGGCTGGATACCACATCTACAGTCTCTGTTTTGCGGGATACCACATCTCCAGTCTCTGTTTTGGCTGGATACCACATCTCCAGTCTCTGTTTTGCTGGATACCACATCTCCAGTCTCTGTTTTGGCTGGATACCACATCTCAAGTCTCTGTTTTGGCTGGATACCACATCTCCAGTCTCTGTTTTGGCTGGATACCACATCTCCAGTCTCTGTTTTGGCTGGATACCACATCTCCAGTCTCTGTTTTGGCTGGATACCACATCTCCAGTCTCTGTTTTGGCTGGATACCACATCTCCAGTCTCTGTTTTGGCTGGATACCAAATCTCCAGTCTCTGTTTTGGCTGGATACTACATCTCCAGTCTCTGTTTTGGCTGGATACCACATCTCCAGTCTCTGTTTTGCCTGGATACTACATCTCCAGTCTCTGTTTTGCCTGGATACTACATCTCCAGTCTCTGTTTTGGCTGGATACCACATCTCCAGTCTCTGTTTTGGCTGGATACCAAATCTCCAGTCTCTGTTTTGGCTGGATACCACATCTCCAGTCTCTGTTTTGCCTGGATACTACATCTCCAGTCTCTGTTTTGCCTGGATACTACATCTCCAGTCTCTGTTTTGGCTGGATACCACATCTCCAGTCTCTGTTTTGGCTGGATACCAAATCTCCAGTCTCTGTTTTGGCTGGATACCAAATCTCCAGTCTCTGTTTTGGCTGGATACCACATCTTCAGTCTCTGTTTTGCCTGGATACTACATCTCCAGTCTCTGTTTTGGCTGGATACCACATCTACAGTCTCTGTTTTGGCTGGATGCCACATCTACAGTCTCTGTTTTGGCTGGATACCACATCTACAGTCTCTGTTTTGGCTGGATACTACATCTCCAGTCTCTGTTTTGGCTGGATACCACATCTACAGTCTCTGTTTTGGCTGGATACCACATCTACAGTCTCTGTTTTGGCTGGATACCACATCTCCAGTCTCTGTTTTGGCTGGATACCACATCTCCAGTCTCTGTTTTGGCTGGATACCACATCTCCAGTCTCTGTTTTGGCTGGATACCACATCTCCAGTCTCTGTTTTGGCTGGATACCACATCTCCAGTCTCTGTTTTGGCCTTATAATGAGGACAGGGACATATTTTTGCAGAGTCCGACAGCCACCGATGATTGACAGTTGGATGGTTTCTCATAACTCCTCATGTAGGCAGCGTTCCAAATGACTCAGTAACACCTCTCTAGGGCACTACAGATGGACCGGACGGCATGACCGCTAGTGCGCCGTTTGGCTCGCGGACTTTCTTGTGTTCTCTGATGTCCTGCAGTAGGCTTAGCGCTGGCCTTTCCTCTCACAGGGGGCACGGTAAAACCTTCTTCATGAGCCAGCCTAACTGTATGGCTCATGAAATATGCATCAGTATGCACAGAGATAGAGAGAGGCTGAGAGAGTGAGAGAGAGAGAGAGAGAGAGAGGCTGAGAGAGAAGGAGTGAGAAATAAAGAGGGAGAGAGAGAGAAGAGTGAGAAATAAAGAGGGAGAGAGAAAAGAGGGAGAGAGAAAAGAGTGAGAAATAAAGAGGGAGGCTGAGAGAGGAGTGAGAAATAAAAAGAGAGAGGCTGAGAGAGGAGTGAGAAATAAAGAAATAAAGAGAGAGAGAAAGAGAAAGAGAGAGAAAGAGAAAGAGAAAGAGAAAGAGAGAGAGAGAGAGAGAGAGAGAGAGAGAGAAGGAGAGATGAATAAGCCGGTGGACTTTAAAAATGTGTGGCCTGGCCCAGACAGAAATAAAGCCACATAAAGCCTTCAGTCAAATGGAAAGTGACAGTTTTATTTGATATAAAGTTATGAGGATTGAAATTGGTCAGGTTAGGGCGGGGCCTGCCGAGGGCTAGGGTAGAAGTTCATGTTAGTCAACGGTGTACTAGACCTGTCATCTGTACAAACTAACTCATGAAATATTTCCACCTGATCAAACCCCTCACTCGGGTCGCTGTCCAGTATTCAGTTACAGTTTAAAGTCAGACCAACTGTAAAACGGACCTCCGGTTAACGTCTCAATTGCAACAACAAGCTGCCAGTGAATTGTTTTTTAAACGACGTTATTGATTTGCTGTTTGGAACGTGTAGTTGGATCCCACAGCTGTCAGTATGAAATTACCATTAGTCAGGGTAGGTAAGGGTGCAGTATTGCAGACAGCCACTAGAGGGGAGGCTTCGGTCTTCACAATACTATTGGTATGTCTCCAGAACTAGCTCAAAACATTTGGGGACACGTTTTGGCTTGACAGTGCCACTTTCACAAACAGTGGCCAAAAGTTCCGGGAATGTCCAGGAAAATTATACACACACTGTTTTGTTTGACAAACCGCAAGTAGGAGTTTAATGTCAAAATCACCTTACAATGTAATATTAGCTATATGTGGAACGTAAACAATGTTATCTAGCTATGTACAGCATGTAACTCACTACAGTATGTAGCTAACTACAGTATGTAGTTCATTTTAGGCAGGCACCAGACCGGGCAACTTACAGAGACAATTAGGGTTCAGTGCCGGCAGCCTTGAGCTGACGCACAAGTTATATTATCCCGCTGTTCGGGATTAGAACTAGTGACCTCTCATGTACCGGCCCAATGCTATTGACCACGGAGCTATCACACGCCCCAAAACAGTGACGGAGATTTGAACCCGCGACCTCCCGTTTATTAAACGGTTCCATTAGCCACCTGAGTCACACACCAGAGTACGTTTACCTATCCAGAACGGGCTTTTCTGTAGCTGCCTACGTGCTCTGCAATCACATGTGGATCACAGTTCAACTGAGTCCCTGTGGGATTGGACCATATCGCCTGCTGGTGCTCTGCCCCCCAATCACGAAATGCTTCCAGAGCTTTCACATTTAGAAAATAAAGTGCCGTGTATAAATGCGTCCCCACGATACGTCCTTGAGACAGGAATAATTGGAGTGTGTGCGCGTGTGTGTGTGTGTGTGTGGTGTGTGTGTGTGTGGTTGCCGCCCTGCAGCATAAATCAATGGCGTTCCCAATCTGCTTAATGGCATTCTAATGTGGCCGGGGCGAGGTCGGCCATCGGCGTCAACATCGATCTAGAATATTTATTTTCTGTCTTCACCTTCCTTTCTGTTCGGAACCTGAGAGTGTGAAAAATACAACTGGGTTCTGAGGTTGTTTTAAAAGCCGGCCGACACGTTTTCATTCCGGAGATATACAGGCCTCCGGGAGCGGCCGAGAATATTCTCTGATTAAAAAGTGTTTGATTAAAATCTATATGCGCTGTAGTGGTGACATCAGGGTAAATAAATGTTCAAACCACTGGCGGCTGATGTACTGCACTATAAATATGTATACTTATGGTTCAGAGTTATGGAGAGGAACACAACTGGTAAATGGGTCGTAACAACATAGAAATAATACAACATCCTGAATGGCTTTGGTGAGCGAAATATCAGAGGGAGTGGATCGTTTACCTTGAATTTCGGATTTCTTCCACCTTAGTTATTCACTTTTTCAGTTCATGTTTTAGGTAATAACCTGCTCTTGCAGTGTTTACAAAATGTATTCTTTGAAAAGCAGGAATGAACTAGAGAGGAAAGTCAAAGGAGAGGTAGAGACAATGAAGTAGTCTTACTACTGCAGAGTTTGATAGTGTTAATTGGTGTAAACGAGAGAAACATGTATGCCATCATCATGTATGGGCAAACACACACACACACACAACCACCCAACAGGAACTATCTGTGTGCACCCCACTAAAGGCCCGGAGTGAAAGCAAAAGGTTCCTACTCATGACAATATAACAATATTATAACGATATTTCTGTACACCTAGCCCTAAACCTAACCTCAACTTCAAAAACCTCACCTTTATGCGTAAATTCAAACTGACCCTAAACTTAACCTTTAAAGGTTAAATGTAATTCTAACCCTAAAATGAACCTGAAAATTAGATAAATCTTGCTGACAGGCCAAATACTCTTACTTTGCAGTATTTTACTTGTTTTACTATTGTAGTTGGTCAGAAATACACACACACACACATTAACGCATCCCTCCAGCAGTGCCAGAGTAGCCATTGAAAAAAACTGTCAATGTACACATCTTGGGAGATTATGAATCTGAAAGAGAAAGTTGAACAACTTATTTTGTTCCACTATTCGTATAAGAGACATCCAGCATAATTACAGTACTATACTCAGACTTTCTGAAAATGCAGTAGGCGCGAGCGCACAACCCAGTAGAAGAACCAACTAAAATACTGTAGCTATCAGCAAAGTCATTGCTAGAATATATTTTCTTTTTTAAATCAGATTAACTGTCATCATAATAACTGTACAATGTAGTAATGTCATCTCAAATGCCGGAAAAGCATTGATAACATCATCCTCAGACTGCAGAAGAAAATCCCCACCTCTCATCTGGACTCGTAAGACAGATGGTTTGACTCCCACAATGTGCCAATGCTCCAAATCTAGCAGAGGATTTCATCACATACTCCCAAGTAACACAGAAAGAACTCTCTATTCACAGCCAAGAGCCAAGATCTTTGATTAAAAAAAAACACATATGAAATGATGCTAAGTAAGTCTAGTTAAATGGATTCAGCTAATGAGAGGAACCAGCCAACAGGTACCTTTACAGGACATCTGTTTGAGGTCAGACAGCCATCAGGTCATTATAGCAAATTACAGACAGAATAGGAATTTAAAACACATCGTATTGTATTGCTGTGAGTTCCACTTTTACTAACTCTTTTAATAAACAATAGTTTGGCGTCTTCCTGTTTAATGTTTGTAAGGATTTCAGTCTTGTTCTGTCCGTACTGGTCCTTGTGTGTCATTGTCCAGTAATTATCATGTTGTAATCATTTGCTATTTGTAACACCTGTGCTTTCCCTCACCTGTGTTTAGTTAACCCGTGTTAGTTCATGTGTTTAGTTTGTTCCTCTGTATCAGTCCATGTTAGTGGTGTGTGGTTCTGTATCAGTCCATGTTAGTGGTGTGTGGTTCTGTATCAGTCCATGTTAGTGGTGTGTGGTTCTGTATCAGTCCATGTTAGTGGTGCGTGGTCCTGTATCAGTCCATGTTAGTGGTGTGTGGTTCTGTATCAGTCCATGTTAGTGGTGTGTGGTTCTGTATCAGTCCATGTTAGTGGTGTGTGGTCCTGTATCAGTCCATGTTAGTGGTGTGTGGTCCTGTATCAGTCCATGTTAGTGGTGCGTGGTCCTGTATCAGTCCATGTGAGTGGTGTGTGGTCCTGTATCAGTCCATGTTAGTGGTGTGTGGTCCTGTATCAGTCCATGTGAGTGGTGTGTGGTCCTGTATCAGTCCATGTTAGTGGTGTGTGGTCCTGTATCAGTCCATGTGAGTGGTGCGTGGTCCTGTATCAGTCCATGTTAGTGGTGTGTGGTCCTGTATCAGTCCATGTGAGTGGTGTGTGGTTCTGTATCAGTCCATGTTAGTGGTGCGTGGTCCTG
>CM055750.1:3636963-3749463 GCA_029465975.1 Dallia pectoralis | reverse complement strand
CGCGTCTGTACTGCTGCGCGTCTGTACTGCTGCGCGTCTGTACTGCTGCGCGTCTGTACTGCTGCGCGTCTGTACTGCTGCGCGTCTGTACTGCTGCGCGTCTGTACTGCTGCGCGTCTGTACTGCTGCGCGTCTGTACTGTGGTAACCTCCAAAAGCAGTAGCAGAGAAGACCTGATTTTCCACAGGGTGTGAACTTCCTATTTCTGCATGGTTCTCATGACCTATCATTTCTCTGACATTTGGGGCTCGCCAACTCTTCAAAAAAAGAAGATATACCGTGTGCCGAAATCTTAAATCACTCACAAACGTGATTAATTTGTGACAGCTTGAAGTAGCACTTTAACTTGTCTCCTTGCTATGCAGACAAAAAGGTTTAGAGATTGGGGGGAAGCAAACCAGGATTTAAATAGTATTCGAATGCTTTCCAATACTTAAAGTGTTAGCTATTGGTTGCCTTCAGTATCAAATGGGCGGGGTCTGTTGGATTGGAACTATTCCACCGCTGTATAAAGCCTGGCAAGCATATTCTTTTGAAGTTAACACTGATTCAGCATCAGGTTTTTGATTGGTTAAAGGATGAGAGTGTGAGGAAATCTGATTCTATATCTGCAGATAGTAAGGACAGCCTCCACCTATGGTATGGGCGTTTTCACCTGCCACGGTGAAATGAGTATGTGTGTGTGTGTGTTTGTGTGTGTGAGTGTGAGTGTTTGTTTAAGTAGAAACAACCTGCTGAGGAAGCCAAACAGTGTCTGGGATGTGAGAAGCAATGGGATACGTACTGCACTGCGCCTGAACACAGGAAACCAGAGAGAGACACTGGTAGAGAGAAGGAATGGAAGATAAACAGAGAGAGAGAGAGAGAGAGAGAGAGAGAGAGAGAGACTGGTAGAGAGAAGGAATGGACGATAAACAGAGAGAGAGAGAGAGACTGGTAGAGAGAAGGAATGGATGATAAACAGAGAGAGAGAGAGAGAGAGAGAGACTGGTAGAGAGAAGGAATGGACGATAAACAGAGAGAGAGAGAGAGAGAGAGAGACTGGTAGAGAGAAGGAATGGAAGATAAACAGAGAGAGAGAGAAAATAAGAGACTAAACGTGAAAGACCACAAGATAGAATGTGAGAACATTTGAGAATGAGAGAGAAACGTTTGGAAAATCCAATCTGGACAACTTCAGTGACTTGAACACTTTTCACACTCCCTCAAACTAACTCTCCCTCACACTCACTTCCTCACACTCACTCTCACTCTCCCTCACTCTCACTCTCCCTCACTCTCACTCACTCACACTTTACCTCACTCTCCCTCACACCCACTCTACCTCACACTCACTCTCCCTCACACTCACTCTCCCTCACACTCACTCTCCCTCACACTCACTCTCCCTCACACTCACTCTCCCTCACACTCACTCTCCCTCACACTCACTCACTCTACCTCACTCTCCCTCACCTCACTCAGTGTCCTGGCCATGTGTCTGGCCTCACCTTTGCTATGAAAACTATTTTTGGAAAGGTGCGAGGGAAGAGTTATGATGGAGAGAAGCCAAGCCTCTGCTTTCCTGTCCTGCTATGTACAGTTCTGCGATGTCCTTCAACATCCCTAAAGCGCCAACTGAATTCTGCTCTGCCTGGAATACCCCAAAGTGTCCCCTCATGATCAATTCAACAAGGAAGCCAAAGGTCTAGTCAGTCTTCTCAGGTACCCCCTGTAGATAGGACAGGTACTTTGTTGGTACCTCGTTGGGTGGTAGTACCGCAGGTTGGAAACCGAAATTGAACTATTTTACTAAAATAAAGCAGACAGTTTAAACATTGAATGGAACTGGTTACGGGACTTCAGGGGTTTGCTGTAAATGGCTTAAAGCATCATGGCCACACACATTCTGGAGAGCCCTTAGCCGTGGTGTTCAGCCATATGAAACTAAAGGTGTGCTTTATTTGTTTAATTCCTTGCTGGAGTCCCTCTGCGATCTGCAGCAATAGTTTCGTTATTGTTCAATGTCATTAGTCTCAAAGGAACACTATAGGGTTAATCACCTTATAGAAAGATGTATGTATTTAGTAAGTAGACGCCCATCTCTACAGCTATATCGCTGTATTTAATGTGTGCTTGCCTGTTTGTGTGTGTGTGTGTGTGTGTGTGTGAGAGAGAGCAAGCCAGTGCTGTGCTGTGTATCTCTGTCAGGTGTGTGTGTGTGTGTGTGTGTGAGAGAGAGAGCAAGCCAGTGATGTGCTGTGTAGCGCTGTCAGGGTGTGTGTGTATGTGTGTGTGAACCAGTGATGTGCTGTGTATCTCTGTCAGGGTGTGGCTGACTGTGTGTGCTGCTAGCTATACTGTAGATACTGTTCACCCTGACACCTTTCCCATCTGGTCCACGCTAATTAACAGTGCCAATGCAGTGACACACACACACACCCTGACAGCGCTACACAGCACATCACTGGTACACACACACACACACCACAGAACAAACACAATGATTCTCTCACGCACACAGAAACCAAGTGAGATGGAAGAATGGAGTGTTTGTCAGATAAAGACGGGCAGAGAGAGGGAGAAAGAAAGAGGGATATTTAGATGGAAGGAGAAACAGGGACAGAGAGATGAAACGAGAGAGAGGGACAGATAGATGGGGGGGGCAGATAGATGGGGGGCAGATAGATGGGGGGCAGATAGATGGGGGGGCAGATAGATCGGGGGCAGATAGATGAGGGGGCAGATAGATGGGGGGGGCAGATAGATGGGGGGCAGATAGATGGGAGGGGCAGATAGATGGGGGCAGATAGATGGGGGGCAGATAGATGGGGGGCAGATAGATGGGGGCAGATAGATGGGGGCAGATAGATGGGGGGCAGATAGATGGGGGGCAGATAGATGGGGGCAGATAGATGGGGGGTAGATAGATGGGAGGGGCAGATAGATGGGGGCAGATAGATGGGAGGGGCAGATAGATGGGAGGGGCAGATAGATGGGGGGCAGATAGATGGGGGGGGAGATAGATGGGGGCAGATAGATGGGGGCAGATAGATGGGGGGCAGATAGATGGGGGGGCAGATTGATGGGGGGGGTAGATAGATGGGGGGCAGATAGATGGGGGGCAGATAGATGGGGGTAGATAGATGGGGGGGAGATAGATGGGATGGGGGGGCAGATAGATGGGGGTAGATAGATGGGGGCAGATAGATGGGGGTAGATAGATGGGGGGTAGATAGATGGGGGCAGATAGATGGGGGGTAGATAGATGGGGGTAGATAGATGGGGGCAGATAGATGGGGGTAGATAGATGGGGGGGGTAGATAGATGGGGGTAGATAGATGGGGGGGGGTAGATAGATGGGGGGGGCAGATAGATGGGGGTAGATAGATGGGGGTAGATAGATGGGGGGCAGATAGATGGGGGTAGATAGATGGGGGGTAGATAGATGGGGGCAGATAGATGGGGGTAGATAGATGGGGGGTAGATAGATGGGGGGGGGCTGTGACCATCATTGTAATTGATGTGATTGTTGGTTTAAATGTCATTTAATGAGTCTGATTCCTGAGTGTGACTTTGTCTACTGAGTCATAATGATCTTTTAATTATTCCTGGGATTAGCGAACATGTGCATGTGCCAGTTACAAACGCTCATTTAACCGGTGAAATTAATGACACAGGGAAGAGAGACAGAAAGAGAGAGACAGGAGACAGAAAGAGAGAGACAGGACACAGAAAGAGACAGGAGACAGAAAGAGAGAGACAGGACACAGAAAGAGACAGGAGACAGAAAGAGACTGACTGATAGAGACATAAAGAGAGACTAAGAGAGAGAGACAGATGGAGTGAGAGACAAAGACAGAAAGACGGAGGGGTTAGAAGAGATTACGAAGAGAGCAGGAAGACACAGATTAGAAGGCAGAACACAACGACGGGACAGGAAAAAAGAGATGAAGACAGGATGTGAACCAGACTCAAATCTCTTGTGATACAGCATCTAGTGTGTGGAGATCACACTTCATTTTCACCTTCTCTCTGTGTGTGTGTGTGTGTGTGTGTGTGTGTGTGTGTGTGTGTGTGTGTGTGTGTGTGTGTGTGTGTGTGTGTTAGAGGTAATATGCACATGTGGTGAGTTTGTGAACAGTGAACATTGTGTGCTTGGGTTTTGAAAATATGTCAAAACAGCAAAAACTGTGTGTGTGTGTGTGTGTGTGTGTGTATATATGTGCATAAGAGACAAATGTCAGCATCCTCGTGCTCTATCCCTGCCAGGTGCACACAGAGAGATGCTACAGGGAACCCACACAAGGTTACCAACACACAAGGTTACCATCTCCGTTGGCATCATCTTTCATCACAGACATATTCTTTTATTTCACTGGTAAGCATTGGCTTTACACTGGGGGTTGCCAAGTCGCCGTCTGTAGATCTGCGCTCACTTCCCTAATGAGTGCAAATCCACTGCAGCCACGGGCTTGATTTATGGACCGGGACGTGAAGGCCAGCGGACGTAATCAAAGTAAACACCTGATCAAAGCAAATCCAGTTAGTACTTGATTTGCCACTATTCTTTATTGTGTCCTTCTCACAGGAGTCGAGCTGATATCAAGAAAGCAGCGACCCTGGTGCATTCTGGGTAGCTAGACCCGCTACAGGAGGGTACTAGTGAAGTTCATACGGCGTGGTGAAACTTATTTCACGTGTCATCCACGAGAATCAAACTTCCCAATGGGGGGTCTTGCCTCTTATTTGATTAGAACCGAAATTAGTATTCACCATGGCAACAGCTACGCTCTCTCTGGGGTTCTAACGCAAAATCAAAAGTGTAAAACCCAGCAACCGTCCAAAGTTTACTTTCCTGTTTGGTTTATCATATTTCCACATTACAAGGCTGAATTAACTCTGAAATTATGACCGTTGTGCCAATTCCCCATTTGTGTCCAAGAGTCTAATAAAAATACGGAAACATATTTTCCCTTTTAGCTGGGATGGAACTTTTTGCCAACCTGATGTCATAAAGGTGATAAAACTCTAATCAACAATGATTTGCTAGGCTCAAAACCATCGTATAGAGTAAGAGAGGTCTGTGCCATCAATATGACAACCGCTGTTTACCTCAACATTGACTAACATTGGTTAATAACCTGTCAGAATGTTGAAAAACCTGCATGGTTCCACTGTCTTTGGCCTAAAAACTCAAACGCCACGTTATTAATTAATCCGGGTTGCTATATAATTCATAATGCGCTACAGCACTATGAATATTCAACGGTGAAGTGAATAATATGTCGTCTATTAAACATATCGAGGTAAATAGATCGCCCATTCCCAGCTGGTCGGTGACATGACGCATGTTGAATAGCGTGGCCGTTGCGTCAGCGCTGGCAAAACATTATGTAGCGAAGGAAATACACACTAAATTATGAGAAACTGTGAGCTAGATATCATTAGCTCACTGGTACGGCTGGTTGGGTGGATCTCGAACTAAACCCAACCTGCAGGTGGAATCTCATCATTCAGATAAATAACAGAAGGAAGCTAAATAACAGCTTTTAATCCTTTAGTTTTTTGGTATATGAAACTAAACAGCTTTGTGATATTTTTATTTAAAAGCAGTCTAATATATCAACACAGTACGGCACAAAGGTTGTTGACATTTGGCCCACGCAGATTGTCCCAATAATAAAACGCATGAGCCTGGGGTGGTCACGCGGATCTGGGTTCGATTCCCGCCGGTGCCATCTCACCACGCTCTCCTCTGTTTTTGCCACATTTACTCTCAGTCAGACAATAAAGCATTACAATTACCTTTAAAAAATGATGTTAAGCTAATTGAAAACAAATCACTGTCTTATCAGTGTCTTTGAACTAGTGGGGATGTCGTTATCCACTGGAGAAGACTATTTACTAGTATGTCTTGCCTCCAGCTAAGTGTCAGAGATCAGTAAACATCTGACTGTGAAAATGTTTCACAATGTCCACACCAACAGACAAGTAAGTGCCAATAGAGTCTGAAGAAAATGATGATTACCAATGGATATATAATGTATATATAATGTGTATATATAATGTGTATATAATGTGTATATATAATGTATATATAATGTGTATATATAATGTGTATATAATGTGTATATATAATGTATATATATATAATGTGTGTATATAGTGTGTATATAATGTATATATATAATGTGTATATATAATGTGTATATAATGTATATATAATGTGTATATATAATGTGTATATATAATGTTTATATATAATGGATATATAATGTTTATATATAATGTTTTTACATAATGGATATATAATGTGTATATAATGTGTATATAATGTGTGTATATATAATTTGTATATAATGTTTATATATAATGTATATATAATGTGTATATAATGTTTATATATAATATTTATATATAATGGATATGTAATGGATATATAATGGATATATGTGTATATAATGTGTGTATATATAATGTATATATATAACGTGTGTATATAATGTGTATATAATGTGTGTATATAATGGATATATAATGTGTATATAATGTGTGTGTATATAATGTGTATATAATGTGTGTATATAATGTGTATATATAATGTGTATATAATGTGTGTATATAATGTATATATAATGTGTATATAATGTGTGTATATATGTATATATAATGTTTATATTTAATGTGTATATAATGTTTATATATAATGTGTATATAATGTTTATATATAATGTGTACACAATGTTTATATATAATGTATATATAATGTATATATATATAATGTGTTTATATAATGGATATATAATGGATATATAATGTATACAATGTATATGGTGCAGTCGTTCATGAAAAAATATCACTGAGATTTATAAGAAATACTAATAAATAAAATATAAAACAATGGCAGCAATGGGACTGTGCTGCTTTAATACGCATGAAAAACCTACAAATGAAGATTAAGAGATTTACAGAAACAGTATTAAAAGGATCCAACCAAAGAGTGGTGGTAATACATTACGTTTAGTTTCAGGAGTCCCCACTGGGTTGTGAGGTGTGTGTGTGTGTGTGTGTCTGTGTCTGTGTGTGTGTGTGTTTAAAGCTAAAGCTGATGTTTGCTTGTAGATGAATGGGAGACAGCTTCATGGGATCAAGGCTCTGTACAACACTGTGTGTGGGGGGGCTGTGAATGTCTGGAGGCACGTTTATTGGGGTACATATGTCTGTCTGAGCTACATGTCAAATGTGTAAAGTCAGGGAGATGTAGAGCGTCAAGAAGAAAGAGCCGACACCAAAACCGCCATTAGCCAACTAGACTGGCAATTATTAAACTCTCTATAACTTCTAGGGGCCTGTTAAATAACTAGTAATGACATATGAATGGGTCTCTTCCACTATATTAAGGCTGCTCTGAACAATCTTCCTCCCAGAAGCTTTTGCTCTAATAAAGGATCTAATTAAAATACAGGTACAGTAAGATCCCACTGAGTGAGCAATTACACGTCACACCACAGTCCAATGTGACTCATACAAACGGATGTTTGGCCATTAAGATGTTTAATGCTATCACACACACACGCATACACACACACTAAAGGGCAAGATTATGTAACCACGTCAGACATCGCTGCAACCTAATCGAGATCACAAATATACAGCAGCAGTGTGTGTGTGTGTGTGTGTGTCTGTGTGTGTATGTGTCATATCTGTAGTGTGAGAACGAGCCAAGAGTAAAAAAGGCGTGAAGACGGCATGGAAGAGACAAGAGGAAAAGAAGGAGAAAACATGGAAAGAAAGGAGACTGACCTCTGTAACTGCAAACCGAGTCTCTCAGTCCAACTGACATAACATTCCTCTGCCTAAAATGCCCCTTGTATCATCAACGTATCATGAAAGATCAAATATATATACAGTATGTATACACACACACACACACACACACAGACACACACACACAAATATATGCCGGCCATAAAATTACCTCACGCAATTCAACGGTTGTGAACCGTTCATCAATGTTTCTGTCACAAACAACCCCGACCCCAGCCACCACTGAGCGAGAGATTGAGGAAGACGAGAGACAGAAAGACAATATCAAAACGAGAACGTCTTGACAACCGCTCATCTTAAAGTTCGTGTCCAAACTCAGGCTGCAGGCGTGAACCTCAACTCCCTGACAAGCTTCCGTTATAAAGTCAGACGCAAACATTCCTCTATAAAGCCGCTACACAAAGCCACGCAAATACAGAAAATACATGAACACACTTAATCTCAGGCAATTGACTCGTCTTCAAATACACTAAAAACAAAAAAATGACTAATCCACACATCTACATCTAAAGTTGGGAGTCGTTACATATCTTCGGGGTCATCTGTCAGCTTCTAACCAGGACACGGATTGCAGATTTAACCATCGCTTGGTCCGATCCCTGTTAGTGCTGCGTTTCCCCTGGTAAGATCACTTCAGATCGATCAAGAGTGACACGGCACTGTGGCTTCTGGGGAGATCCCCAATCCGTCTCCTCTAAATGAGATCAGCTTGTCCCTGGCGGTGAGCACTGACACTGACTCACAAGCTTTGAGGGACATCAACCCTCCCTCACCAAAATAACCTTCCGATATTTTGTTTTGATGGTATTTCCAGAGAGTCGGCAAAACCTACATGCAAGCAGTCAGTTTTTTAACATAGAGCACCGGCAACACAGCGAAGGGGAAACCCCTGAACGCATAAACACGTTGCCTTGTTGTCTATTGTACATTACTGTAGCAAAAAAGCTTTGTTATATAGAATATCATTTGATTTCTGTGAAAATCACCATTGAAGCAATGCAGGCAGGGAGAACGTTTTGAGTTTGTTCGTGGAAAGATCCCTGCAAAGACAGTAAAACACAAAACGTTTGACCTTGAGGGTACGGCACATTTATCCAATTCCTATAAGGAAAGGTATACGATTGTCTTATGGGTTAGGTTTGGAGTAAATGCTCTAATTTGGTGTTTGGGCTACAATAAGAGCAACGGTTGGGGTTAGGGGTGAAAGTTAGGTTTACGGGTTAGTGCTAACCAGCCATGGTCAGATTTAGAGTACATACGAAGATCGTCAACCAAATGTGTGTGTCTGTGTGTGTGTGTGTGTGTGTCCAGCATTAGAGTCAGTAGTGAGTAAACAGTTAGTGAGTAGTAGATCTGTCTAATCCCCCCCAGCCACCCCCCCAGGCTGTTGATCTACACGTCCAAATAGCCCAATCAATACCAGAACATTCATCTGTGGAAGTGCTCTCATAACCCGACAGGACAGGCTGATTACAAAAAGAATTATGCCCCATACTCTCTCCTCCTCTCCCACTCCTCCCCTCTCCCTCCCACTCCTCCCCTCTCCCACTCCTCCCCTCTCCCTCCCACTCCTCCCCTCTCCCACTCCTCCATCTCTCCCACTCCTCCATCTCTCCCACTCCTCCATCTCTCCCACTCCTCCATCTCTCCCACTCCTCCATCTCTCCCACTCCCCCCTCTCCCCTCCTCCCACTCCTCCCCTCTCCAACTCCTCCCCTCTCCCACTCCTCCCCTCTCCCACTCCTCCCCTCTCCCACTCCTCCCCTCTCCCACTCCTCCCCTCTCCCACTCCTCCCCTCCCCCCCTCCCTCCCACCCTCCCCTCTCCCACTCCTCCCCTCTCCCACTCCTCCCTCTCCCCTCCTCCCCTCCCCTCCTCCCCTCCCCTCCTCCTCTCTCCCACTCCTCCTCTCTCCCACTCCTCCTCTCTCCCACTCCTCCATCTCTCCCACTCCTCCATCTCTCTCCTCTCTCCCTTATTTCTCCCTCTTTAACTCCTTTATTCCCCCCCACCCCCCACGCTTTCTTTTTCCCTCGCCAATCCAGCTTTCATCCAAGCCTCTTTCTCTTAACGGGCAGTGACCTCGTTCTCTATTCACACCGTGTCCCCCCCCCAAAAAAAATGTCAGGCTCAAATCGCTGTCACTGACTGACAGAAGCGGACCCTTTACCCAACTCCACTTCTGACATCTCGTTTAAGCGGCTACACCCTAATGGGACGGGTTCCACCAAGAACCGTGAAACAACAGCTCACACCTCTGAGACAAAACAATATCAAGGCGGTTTTGCAGAATCTCGGATTCCACTGCAGATTAATTGCAGTAGCCCTTTTAACGATGGCTAAGTGAAACAGCCTCACAACTCAGCCTCACAACTCAGCCTCACAACTCAGCCTCACAACTCAGCCTCACAACTCAGCCTCACAACTCAGCCTCACAACTCAGCCTCACAACTCAGCCTCACAACTCAGCCTCACAACTCAGCCTCACAACTCAGCCTCACAACTCAGCCTCACAACTCAGCCTCACAACTCAGCCTCACAACTCAGCCTCAAAACTCAGCCTCACAACTCAGCCTCACAACTCAGCCTCACAACTCAGCCTCACAACTCAGCCTCACAACTCAGCAACACATTTCAAGAATAATAGACTTGTCCGCTGTCTCCGTCCATAAATGCGGCAGGAAAAATGTCACATAAAATAACATAGCTATCAGATAAGCCAGTGCTAGGAGTAAAAAGTCAAGTGTGCCTGTCAGTTCAGGTAAGTAAAGTGTATTACATTATGTTTTCATAAATTGAATTGAGCTTGAAAGCAGGTTAAGGTACGAGCGTATTATAGCAGTAGAGCTAAACAGAAACAAGTCATCTATGCTACTGCTATCAAGGACTAGAAGGAGGACTTTGTCTGTACTAGTTTTAGGGCATCTCAGCCCAAGCTGTACTAGTTTTAGGGCATCTCAGCCCAAGCAGTACTAGTTTTAGGACATCTCAGCCCAAGCTGTACTAGTTTTAGGGCATCTCAGCCCAAGCAGTACTAGTATTAGGGCATCTCAGCCCAAGCAGTACTAGTTTTAGGACATTTCAGCCCAAGCTGTACTAGTTTCAGGACATCTCAGCCCAAGCTGTACTAGTTTTAGGGCATCTCAGCCCAAGCTGTACTAGTTTTAGGACATCTCAGCCCAAGCTGTACTAGTTTCAGGACATCTCAGCCCAAGCTGTACTAGTTTTAGGACATCTTAGCCCAAGCTGTACTAGTTTTAGGGCATCTCAGCCCAAGCTGTACTAGTTTTAGGACATCTCAGCCCAAGCTGTACTAGTTTCAGGACATCTCAGCCCAAGCTGTACTAGTTTTAGGACATCTTAGCCCAAGCAGTTGAAGCGTATTAATGTTTACCAGGTGATCTTGGAACATACCACAACTTCACAGAGATTTAAGACATAAAACATCTGACAATTTAATAACTTATTTTAATTAGCTACAACATTACAAGGGTTTTCGAACATAATAACTTCAGGCTTAACACAATACTATTTACAATTTACTGCATTTACGATATAATACACTTAAGGTCTGTACATTGATGCTTAGGCTTCGATATTGTCAGAGGTCTTGTGCGATTGGTTGTTTCATTTGAAGTTACAATCAACATTTTCAAATGCAATAATGGCGTTGTATTAGATGCCTTATGGCGCGGCGTCTTGTTACGAACAGTGATGTAGTACTTAATGTCACTAGTCGGGTTTTATGTCCGCAAAATGGACGGGAGAGAAGGTGAAGCCACAAACAAATCATCTGCAGCGATGCTCTGCTCCAATCTGCACTCCTGCCGACGCCCAACACTGAATCTAATATCGCTTCAGCCCTCCGACACATCCATCAATCACAGACACACACACGCAAACGCAAACAAACACACACACACACACACACTCACACACACACAAATAGACCCACGGCATACATACAGGTTCGTTCAGACACACGCATGGAGGAATCCAGGGACGCCTGACAAATGCGTACACACACACACACGTACACACACACACACGTACACACACACACACACGCATACACACACACACACACACACACACGTACACACGCACACACACACGCACACACACACACGCAGGCACACACACGCACACACACGTCCACAAACACACACACGCACACACGTACGGTTCACAAACTATTTGAGCAAAATCTCAAGGAGCATGGTGTCAGAAGCAGTGAAATATTAAGTCCTCGTCCCGGTAGTAAAGGCCACGTTCTCTCCCTCCAGCTCCCAAGTGTGCCCTTCAAAATAACGCCTTTCTTGAGAGGAAGAGAGGAAGAGAGGAAGAGAGAGGAGAGAAAGAGACACAGTCTAAACAAATAATGCCTGAACATGATGGCTTCATTTAGTGTGTCCCGTTCCTAATCTCACACGGAGCAAACAAAAAATACACTGATGAGCCAAAACCCCATGTCCATCATCTGAGGCACGGTTGCTACCAGACCCATGAAGGGTTCCTGTGGTATCTGGCACCAATACATTAGCAGCAGATCCCTGAAGGTGTCCTGTGGTATCTGGCACCCAGAAACTAGCAACAGATCCTACATGTCTTCTAAGTGGAACGGTCGAGCTGCTGTGGATCAGACATGTTGGTCCAGCACATCCCACAGATGCTCAATCGGATTGAGATTAGGAACGTTCTGAAACCAGGGCAACACATTTCCACACCGTTCTTCAAACCACCCTGAACAGTGTGTCCAGTCTGGAGGACACATTATCCTGCTGCCATCACAGAATACCGTTACCATGAAGGGGGGGACCTGCTAACTTATCTGGGGCTTTTGAGACTAGATGGGATTGACTTTGTTGCCCTCGCAGATCGATGAGCCCTGGGCGCCCAAGATTTGGCTCGGTGGTTTATCCCTACTCAGACCACAGTCTGTAGGCACTGACCACTGTCTGTAGAACTGTCTGTAGGCACTGACCACTGTCTGTAGAACTGTCTGTAGGCACTGACCACTGTCTCTAGGCACTGACCGCTGTCTGTAGGCACTGACCACTGTCTGTAGGCACTGACCACTGTCTGTAGAACTGTCTGTAGGCACTGACCGCTGTCTGTAGGCACTGACCACTGTCTGTAGAACTGTCCGTAGGCACTGACCACTGTCTGTAGGCACTGACCACTGTCTGTAGAACTGTCTGTAGGCACTGACCACAGTCTGTAGGCACTGACCACTGTCTGTAGAAGAACTAGGTGACCACTGTCTGTAGGCACTGAGGCAGGCACTGACCACTGTCTGTAGAACTGTCCGTAGGCACTGACCATTGTCTGTAGAACTGTCTGTAGGCACTGACCACAGTCTGTAGGCACTGACCACTGTCTCTAGGCACTGACCGCTGTCTGTAGGCACTGACCACTGTCTGTAGGCACTGACCGCTGTCTGTAGGCACTGACCACTGTCTGTAGAACTGTCCGTAGGCACTGACCATTGTCTGTAGAACTGTCTGTAGGCACTGACCACTGTCTGTAGGCACTGACCACTGTCTGTAGGCACTTACCACTGTCTGTAGAACTGTCTGTAGGCACTGACCACTGTCTGTAGGCACTGACCACTGTCTGTAGAACTGTCTGTAGAACTGTCAGTAGGCACTGACCACGGTCTGTAGGCACTTACCACTGTCTGTAGAACTGTCAGTAGGCACTGACCACTGTCTGTAGAACTGTCTGTAGGCACTGACCACTGTCTGTAGGCACTGACCACTGTCTGTAGAACTGTCTGTAGAACTGTCTCTAGGCACTGACCGCTGTCTGTAGAACTGTCTGTAGAACTGTCTCTAGGCACTGACCGCTGTCTGTAGGCACTGACCACTGTCTGTAGAACTGTCTGTAGGCACTGACCACTGTCTGTAGAACTGTCTGTAGAACTGTCTCTAGGCACTGACCGCTGTCTGTAGGCACTGACCACTGTCTGTAGAACTGTCTCTAGGCACTGACCACTGCTGACCGGGAGCACCCCACAAGCCTTGCGGTTTCACAGATGCACTGACCCAGTAATCTGCCCATAAAAAAACTGACCTGTGTCACTCAGGTCTTTACTCCAGCACATTTCTCCTGTATCCAACACATGACCATGAGAACTGAACTCCCATTCTAATACAGCCAGACCTTGACATGTGCCATTAGGAGATGATGATGATAATATTCACTGATCAACACTATTTGAGTGATCGTAATGTTATACCCCACACACACACACACACACACACACACACACACACACACACACACACACACACACACACACACACACACCTTAAGATATACACCTCCACAGACACATTTACAATCCAACAGTACAGCTCAACAGCCTTCACAACGACCAACAAGTTAAAAGTATTTCTCCTCAGCGGAGGCGCAGTCCGAACGCCGGTTTAGATGGAGCCACGGCAGGACGTAAGAAGAGTCACAGCAATAATAATGACAGGCTCTACCCTGCCTTGCCCCGACGAAAACAGAGGCAGAGGCAAGCCAAAGTCAGGGTCGCAGAACGGAAGAGTCAGAGAGAACCGGCGAGTCAGAGAGAACCGGCGAGTCAGAGAGAACCGGCAAGTCAGAGCAGGAGTCCACACAGCCGAAACAAACTAGAGTCAAAAAACAGAGTGAAAGAAAGGAGTTAGGTTGTACCTTGCCATCCGCCCAGCAGAGGCAGATATTACCGGAGGTGCTGAGTATATCCGAAATGATGGAGGTGATACCCAGACGCATGGTCACACTGTCTGACACGGGAACGCACGGGAACCACACACACACACGATACCGCACAGCCGAGAGGAGGATGACAGAGGGAAAAAGACAGAGGCAGGAGAGAGAGAAGAAAGAGAGAGAGAGAGAGAGAGAGAGAGAGAGAGAGAGAGAAAGACAAGGTGGGAGCTCCGACAGAGTGGCTCACAGAGCGGCGTGCCAAGCAGACTGAGAGAGAGGAAGAGAGGAGAAGAGGAAGAGAGAGAAGAGGAGGGGAGGAGGAGAGGAGGAGAGAGAGGAGGAGGAGAGAGAGATAGGAGGAGAGAGGGATGCTTGTGAAGCTGCCGTTGCTACGGGACCTCTGGCTCTCTGAGCATGTCACCCCTAGTGGGTCCTAACAAAGCCAACAGGTGCAGTCCAAGAATTAACACAAGCCCCTCCCCCACACACACACACACACACACACACACACACGTTTACACCACCAACAGAGCCTATGCACACACGTCAGCAAATAATACAAACACTACAGACAGTGTGGACAGTCTGCTAACATGTCTGTCAGAAAACGAGTAATGCATACAAGCCTGCAGACATACAAACACACAAAACACACAAATACACACACACACAGATAAACAGACACACACACACACAAAATAGAGATATTTACATACAGAACATCATGTAAACAAACTGAGACAGATGATCATGTAAAAACTAACACACAACCCAAACAACACACAACCCAAAAACACACACACATTATACATGTTTTACAATCTGCATGTTTTTAAACTATGGCCTGTTCTAAATTATTCATTATTCACCTGCTAATGAAAATCTGTAACATCCATCTATCTTCTGCTGCTTTTGGAGACACAGGTATTATGTCAGTTCCAGTTTGTATTCGGGTATTATGTCAGTTCCAGTTTGTATTCGGGTATTATGTCAGTTCCAGTTTGTAGTATTATGTATTCACTTCCAGTTTGTATTCATGTTCCAGTTTGTATTCGGGTATTATGTCAGTTCCAGTTTTTGTATTCCAGTTTGTATTCGGGTATTATGTCAGTTCCAGTTTGTATTCGGGTATGTTCCATGTCAGTTCCAGTTTGTATTCGGGTATTATGTCAGTTCCAGTTTGTATTCCAGTTTGTATTCGGGTATTATGTCAGTTCCAGTTTGTATTCGGGTATTATGTCAGTTCCAGTTTGTATTCGGGTATTATGTCAGTTCCAGTTTGTATTCGGGTATTATGTCAGTTCAGTTCGGGTATTATGTCAGTTCCATGTCAGTTCCAGTTTGTTTGTATTCGGGTATTATGTCAGTTCCAGTTTGTATTCGGGTATTATGTCAGTTCCAGTTTGTATTCGGGTATTATGTCAGTTCCAGTTTGTATTCGGGTATTATGTCAGTTCCAGTTTGTATTCGGGTATTATGTCAGTTCCAGTTTGTATTCAGTTTGTATTCGGGTATTATGTCAGTTCCAGGGTCATTATGTCACTTCCAGTTTGTATTCGGGTATTATGTCACTTCCAGTTTGTATTCCAGTTTGTATTCGGGTATTATGTCACTTCCAGTTTGTATTCGGGTATTATGTCACTTCCAGTTTGTATTCGGGTATTATGTCACTTCCAGTTTGTATTCGGGTATTATGTCACTTCCAGTTTGTATTCGGGTATTATGTCAGTTCCAGTTTGTATTCGGGTATTATGTCAGTTCCAGTTTGTATTCGGGTATTATGTCAGTTCCAGTTTGTATTCGGGTATTATGTCAGTTCCAGTTTGTATTCGGGTATTATGTCAGTTCCAGTTTGTATTCGGGTATTATGTCAGTTCCAGTTTGTATTCGGGTATTATGTCAGTTCCAGTTTGTCACAGTTCCAGTTTGTATTCGGGTATTATGTCACTTCCAGTTTGTATTCGGGTATTATGTCACTTCCAGTTTGTATTCGGGTATTATGTCACTTCCAGTTTGTATTCGGGTATTATGTCACTTCCAGTTTGTATTCGGGTATTCTCAGTAGTCCCACAGAGGAAAGTGGCATCAAGTTAACAGGTCATGACCAGCGCCAACGGGGATATGACCCCTTCCCTGCCAATCGCTTCACAGAGTTCAGACTTCCCATGCAGATTTTATGTCTCTCCAAATGCCAGCGTGCATATTTACCAGAAATGTCTGTGAAACTGGTTCTGTAACACAACGTTAGATGTCATAAGTAATTACTAATTTGACCAATAAAATAATGGCAATCGTGGAAAGGATTACAGATGAAATCCCATATCAACATGTGAACTGCACTATTGACCAATGAGGACAGCTTACTGCACTATTGACCAATGAGGACAGGTTACTGCACTATTGACCAATGAGGACAGCTTACTGCACTATTGACCAATGAGGACAGCTTTACTGCACTATTGACCAATGAGGACAGCTTACTGCACTATTGACCAATGAGGACAGCTTACTGCACTATTGACCAATGAGGACAGCTTACTGCACTATTGACCAATGAGGACAGCTTACTGCACTATTGACCAATGAGGACAGCTTACTGCACTATTGACCAATGAGGACAGCTTACTGCACTATTGACCAATGAGGACAGCTTACTGCACTATTGACCAATGAGGACAGCTTACTGCACTATTGACCAATGAGGACAGCTTACTGCACTATTGACCAATGAGGACAGCTTACTGCACTATTGACCAATGAGGACAGCTTACTGCACTATTGACCAATGAGGACAGCTTACTGCACTATTGACCAATGAGGACAGCTTACTGCACTATTGACCAATGAGGACAGCTTACTGCACTATTGACCAATGAGGACAGCTTACTGCACTATTGACCAATGAGGACAGCTTACTGCACTATTGACCAATGAGGACAGCTTACTGCACTATTGACCAATGAGGACAGCTTACTGCACTATTGACCAATGAGGACAGCTTACTGCACTATTGACCAATGAGGACAGCTTACTGCACTATTGACCAATGAGGACAGCTTACGGCACTATTGACCAATGAGGACAGCTTACTGCACTATTGACCAATGAGGACAGCTTACTGCACTATTGACCAATGAGGACAGCTTACTGCACTATTGACCAATGAGGACAGCTTACTGCACTATTGACCAATGAGGACAGCTTACTGCACTATTGACCAATGAGGACAGCTTACTGCACTATTGACCAATGAGGACAGCTTACTGCACTATTGACCAATGAGGACAGCTTACTGCACTATTGACCAATGAGGACAGCTTACTGCACTATTGACCAATGAGGACAGCTTACTGCACTATTGACCAATGAGGACAGCTTACTGCACTATTGACCAATGAGGACAGCTTACTGCACTATTGACCAATGAGGACAGCTTACTGCACTATTGACCAATGAGGACAGCTTACTGCACTATTGACCAATAAGGACAGCTTACATGTGGAAACATCTGTAAAGATAAACGGTTGCAAAAATTATTCCATTATTATTCATTATTGTTTGAGGTGGAGATCCCAGGAAAAGTGTGGGGACATCATGGTTAGAGTTTAATTCCAAGTCAAGTCAACGTCCTTTATTTGCAAATCACAAAATAACCTAGCGACTTAGCGTCTGAACAGTGAAATATTTGTGACATGAGATACAACAGATAGCGTCAAAGTAACAATTGGGGTTAAGGTTTAGAATTAGGGTCATGCATTAGATATGTTAAGAGTTCGGATTTAGGTTAGGTTTTTGAGAACCAGTTTAGTGCAACAGTTCAGATTGCTGGAATCTTTGAATATATTAATTAAATATTTAATATAAAGTGCTGTATAAATTAAAGGGACTATTAAAAAAGCATATATTTGAAGTTGTACTTTTCAGTCTTGTTCAGAATGTTTTAATGACAAATTAATAATTAAGTATGAAGCATAAGTTGTTTCAGAATGAAATCATCTAAATTAACCCAATTCATCCAACTCCTGAATCTAAAAAAACAACTCAATAAATTGTATAATAAAATATACACAAATTGAATTTCAAACATTATCCAAATGCGTTCGATGACATACAATAAAAAACATTTCTTTCAACATCTCTCCCTGTCTTTCCCTCAACGATACACATATACACATTGGATGTAACACACACGCACACGGACACACACACAAACACACACACACAGACACACTTACTCTGCTGGTTTCCACAGTTTGCGTGGCGGGGGAATTAGCTCTCGTTTGTTAAGCGGTGCCACTCCAATGGCCGCCTGCATGATAGTGATGAATTTCTTATACTTCATCTTAAACCCTGATCTTATCGCTACGGCAACACAAGTGCCTCTCGCTAGTTGGTTGCTCCTGACAGCCTGCAGAGAGTTGATAACTCGGTGTCAATTCCTCTCAGTCGCTCTCAGTGCCTTTACCGTCTTCTCCAAAAGCAGGTCAGAGAATGACCCGACAACATTCTGACGGCACTAGCCTCAAACGTAACCGGACAAAAAGCCTAAATCATGTTGTGGAGATTTATCCGGGCATTATTGTTACATAATTTGGCGAGCGAGCGAGGACCTCGGAGCAGAGAGTGAAGGGATAACAGTGGCTTTAAGCCCTGTGTGTTTAGCGGCTCTATTCCCGACCTGCTCAATGTAATCTAGGGCTGCATAGAAGCTTAGCACCCCCCCAAATAAAAACACACGCACGCACATGCACTCACGCAGGCTTGGTTTCAGACACATACTAAAAGAACAGCCTGGACATGTATATCTGCATTTTGTTGAGTGGTGAAATGGATGTAAATAGTGTTCTCATCTTCGCGTCAGCTGTAACTCGCTAAAAAAGCAACCCTATATCACGAGAATTACGTTCCCTGGGAACTATTGTAGAAACACGAGATTCTTGTGATATTGGCCTGTAATAAAGGTAATCAGGTGTAAATGTCACAACTGAAGTTGCTGACTTTCCCGGTTGGGCGGACCTCAGCGTTCATCATCACCGGCCTTCTAGCCACCCCGTTCATCATTCCGGTTAAATAAAGGTTAAAATAATCATAATACTAATGCCTTTTGTCTTGTCTGGTCAATCCGCACACCTGATTCTCAGCCAATCATCAGTACAGCGTGTATATATTCGCTCTGCTTGCATCTTGTCTTTGTGTGTTACTGTTTGATGTTGCGCGCAGGCTGATTATAGAAAGCGATCATTATGTTCTTTGTGGTTTATTCATGGCATCCTTCCCATGGCTCTGTATGTCACGCCCGGGGTCAGGGGTCAGCCCAGTTTTAGAAATTAAAGTATTCCTTAAAGGCAGGTTGCAGGCTTGGTTTCTATTTTGAAAGGCCTTCTTCACTGTAATGCAAAAGTGCACCATTACACAGAAGCGATAATACAATAATAAAATCCCGGTATGACAGAAACCTGGATTGATCTTAATTATTATGGTAATGATATTTAAATTCTAGAGATGTATTCACACACACACACACGCACGCACGCACGCGCACACACACAGTGAAGGCACCGGACAAAGAGACGAGCAGAGACCCAACACAAAGACGCACAATCCTGAAACGACCTGCGGGGGTGTTTGTGAAAGCACTTTATAAAATTAATTGATTAATTGATGGTTTCATCTGTGAGAAAAGCCAATCAACGACATGGGAATCAGACCGTTGACCTCGGTCACATCACACAACCTGGTTGACTGCTAAACTATTCGAGAAGAAAAACACCACAAAGAAAGTATATGTACTTTAAATCCTTTTTTACAGGTCGGTGTAAAGATAAATGACCCCCTCCACATTAGCTCACTCTTTAACATCTGCTATTCCAATAGTAACATATATCACCGTGGTTACCCTTAAAGCTTATACTTCCTTTGGTTGACCCTTAAGTTAAGGTCACCTCACGCCATTATAAGCTGCCATTTGGTAATTGGTCTGAGGAACTCCCCCAAACATACTTGGTGTTGCCACATCAAGTGAAATGTAACATTCATTTGCTTATTATTTCAACATAGAGTGTATTTGAAATGTGTATTTAATAATAATGTTATTTTTGTTCGTGGCGCAAACCGCACCTCAGAAATCAATGTTTGGTTGAAACCCACAGCCCCCACAAACCCCCACCAGGAGGCTGACCCAGAGTTGTCCTTTTAATTTCTCCTCCACCTCCTCCTCCCCTCACCTCCTCCCCTCACTTTCTCTTTATGTTAATTAAACACAAGGACCTAAACACACGAGCTGTGTCCGTTCACTGTGTCTCTCTATGTTACACGGTCTATGCAGGTGTCTGGGTACTATCGGGTCTTGTAATTAAATATGTTTTGGCCAGATCATCATTGAATTGGTTCTAAATTCACATACCTGGTTATATAACTGTTAAATGAATAAAGAGCAGAAAGGACTAGAAAATCCTATTTATCACCGGTTAATCCCATGTTGTTGTATAAATAAAATAAATATCAATACATAAGCATGTTACAGATTATTCCAAATGTGAATACGTTTTGCTGACAAAATCCAATACTGCTTTAATAAATACTGTAACAATGACGGCATGGTCTAAAGCAGGGGTATTCAATTGAAATGTAAGGAGGTCCAGAATGACCAACTAACCTCAAGCAAAGGTCCAGAACATCATGTCTAACTTGTGATATGATTCAGTGCCAACACATACTGAAGTAGTCTAGGAGTGATATTAATGTACAGTGAAGGAAGAAATTATTTGATTATTATTTGATTTTGTACGATTGACAACTGACAAAGAAATGATCAGTCTTTCATTTTAATGTGAGGTTTATTCAAACAGGGAGAGACGGAAAAACAACAAAAGAATCCAGAATGGCGCAAATAAGTTATGAATTGATTTGCCTTTTCCTCAGTGAAATGATTATCTTATCCCCTGTCAGTCGGCAGGATTTCTGGCTCGCAGGTGTCTTTTATACAGGTAACATGCTCACAGCCAAGGCAACAGAAAGGTTGCTCAAGAAGAAGCGCATTAAGGTCCTGGAACGTCAGCCTCAAAACCTTAATGACTTGAATGAGGATCCGCAAAGATGAGTGGGACCAAATCCCTCCTGAGATGTGTGCAAACCTGGTGGCCAACTAGAAGAAACGTCTGACCTCTGATTGCCAAAAGGGGTTATGCTTTTAAGGACTAAAAACCTAATTGAATAGGTTTGTTTGATCTGGCGTGATCTCAATCCTCCTGGCCTGGACACACACACACAAATTCAAATTCAAGGTCATCTTTAAATACCATTTCACATTTGCAGTTGTCACAAAGAGTTTTACAGACGCCGAGCTTAAAACCATAGAAGGCAAAACATGCAAAGATGCAAAGTGGCTGAGACAAACTCACTAGAACGAAGGAACCTAAAGAGAAACCTAGAGAGGAACCAGGCTTCCAGGTTTCCCCAGTCTTCCTCTGGTTGTACTGAAAACAATCTGTGTACATCAGTACTGCAAGAGCTACTACTCCCAACAGTAGCCGTGTATCACACTGTCTGTATCGACGTGGCTCTAAATCACATGCAGGAGTTTAAACTGTGAGAGGTTGTCAATAGATTGATAAAGGCAAGGTCACTACAGAGACCACGGACGGCAAAGTGTGAGTGTGTGTGTGCGTGTGTGGGGAACAAGGTCGGCGTGTGTCGGAACTCTCAACATGTTATGACCGCAGTGGCGAAATCCAAATGGAATTTTTGAACGAGGTTGTGGAGAGGTTGTCAATTCTACGGCTCTTTGGTCGTCAGATGTTTTTTTTGTACTAAACTGTCTCCCTGAGACGAGGTAATCTTCTTAATAGACTCTTACACATTTAATAAAGGTTGAATCAAATACTGACATTTACGCTTTCTAGGGGTGACTGGTTGGCATAATCGAGAAATGAAGAACAGTGATGTGTGGTACCTGGCCACTTAATGCCTGTTTCTGGATAAATCCTTTCAGGATTCAAACCTGGTTGATAACGTCTCTTAATAATGTGGAGTAGGTGAGTGATTACAATTACATTCAAAGATCATCCTTTGCAACAATATGCATCCGTGTGAACAAAACTAAACATCTAAAAAAAAAAATAAAAAAAAAATCCAGATAATCTGAGAATCATATCTCCTCTAGAGCAGTGATGTTTCGGGGCTGTGACTGGGCAACACGGACTTTCAATCGTGTTCTCATATACCGCGATGTTCTCATATACCGTGTTGTACTAATATACCATGTTGTTCTCATATACCGCGTTGTTCTCGTATAGTGTTCTCATACCGCGATGTTCTCATATACCGTGTTGTACTAATATACCATGTTGTTCTCTTATACCGTGTTGTTCTCTTATACCGCGGAGTTCTCGTATAGTGTTCTCATATACTGCGGTGTTGTCTTATATCACAGTGTTCTCGTATAGTGTTCTCTTATACCGCGATGTTCTCATATACCGTGTTGTACTAATATACCATGTTGTTCTCATATACCGCGCTGTTCTCTTATACCGTGGTGTTCCAATATACCGCGTTGTTCTCGCGTGGTGTTCTCATATACCGTGGTGTTCTCATATACCGTGTTGTTCTCATATACCGTGTTGTTCTCTTATACCGCGTTGTTCTCATATACCGTTGTTCTCATATACCGTGGTGTTCTCTTATACCGTGTTGTTCTCTTATACCGCGTTGTTCTCATATACCGCGTTGTTCTCATATACCGCGTTGTTCCGCGTTGTTCTCATATACCGCGTTGTTCTCTTATACTGCGTTGTTCTCTTATACCGTGTTGTTCTCTTATACCGCGGAGTTCTCGTATAGTGTTCTCATATACTGCGGTGTTGTCTTATATCACAGTGTTCTCGTATAGTGTTCTCATATACCGCGATGTTCTCATATACCGTGTTGTACTAATATACCATGTTGTTCTCATATACCGCGCTGTTCTCTTATACCGTGGTGTTCCAATATACCGCGTTGTTCTCATATACCGTGGTGTTCTCATATACCGTGGTGTTCCAATATACTGCGTTGTTCTCATATACCGCGTTGTTCTCATATACCGTGTTGTTCTCATATACCGTGTTGTTCTCGTTGTTCTCTTATACCGTGGTGTTCTCATATACCGCGTTGTTCTCTTATACCGCGTTGTTCTCTTATACCGCGTTGTTCTCTTATACCGCGTTGTTCTCTTATACCGCGTTGTTCTCTTATACCGCGTTGTTCTCTTATACCGCGTTGTTCTCTTATACCGCGTTGTTCTCTTATACCGCGTTGTTCTCTTATACCGCGTTGTTCTCTTATACCGCGTTGTTCTCTTATACCGCGTTGTTCTCTTATACCGCGTTGTTCTCATATACCGCGTTGTTCTCTTATACCGCGTTGTTCTCTTATACCGCGTTGTTCTCATATACCGTGGTGTTCTCATATACCGCGTTGTTCTCTTATACCGCGTTGTTCTCTTATACCGCGTTGTTCTCATATACCGTGGTGTTCTCATATACCGTGGTGTTCTCATATACCGCGTTGTTCTCATATACCGCGTTGTTCTCATATACCGTGGTGTTCTCATATACCGCGTTGTTCTCATATACCGCGTTGTTCTCATATACCGCGTTGTTCTCATATACCGCGTTGTTCTCATATACCGTTGTGTTCTCATATACCGCGTTGTTCTCATATACCGCGGTGTTCTCATATACCGCGTTGTTCTCTTATACTGCGTTGTTCTCTTATACCGTGTTGTTCTCTTATACCGTGTTGTTCTCTTATACCGTGGAGTTCTCGTATAGTGTTCTCATATACTGCGGTGTTGTCTTATATCACAGTGTTCTCGTATAGTGTTCTCATATACCGCGATGTTCTCATATACCGTGTTGTACTAATATACCATGTTGTTCTCATATACCGCTGTGTTCTCTTATACTGCGTTGTACTCTTATACCGTGTTGTACTCATATACTGTGGTGTTCTCATATACCATCAGGATTGTAAGCAACCAGTTTTTACGAGTCTGTTTACTATGGGATGTGTCCAAAAATGTACTGCCTTAACTGGGTTGGTAACCAGTAAATAAGAGGGTTTGTGATGTATTGGTTATATATTAATGCTAAGAGCTGTGTTTAAGCACTCTGTTATATGTCGTGCTAGATAACAGATCAAATTTGATAACACAGACTAAACAAGCACACGCCTTCGGCTAGATATATAAAATATAACATGGCTGCACAAAAAAGTGGGTGAATTTCACCAACAACAAAAAGTGAGATGCTCAACTCCTCCGCTCTTTCTGTCCCATAGCTAGCACACTCGCGCAGACTCTGTACATAATCTCACTAATCTCAATATCTCCGCCGCTGCCCTTGACAGAGCCCCATCGCTGAGTCTTGCTCTAACTGAGCTCATGAATCTGTTTAACAACTTAACAAGCGCGTTTCAGTGCCATGTGATATACCGTACTGCCCTTTACAACCAATTACAGTCAAGCGCATCGGACCGTAACAACGCTCTGCGTTTACATTCAATTACAACTACGGCAACCAATTACAACGCTACTTGAGAACCAGATCCGTTCACTGTCGGTGGCCATGTTGTGTGTTGTACGGTAATGACTCGTGTAAACGCTGCCAAGGACAGAGCTCAAAGGTATTCAAGTCAGTTGGTCCATGGACTAATGTATTGATGGAAGAACGAAACCGATAAAACCGCTAATGAGTTAAAGCAAGGCAACCCTAACAGATAGTAATATCAGAGGTAAACTGAAAAAATTGTAATGTAATTTATGGTTACATCGTTTTTAACAACACATGGTTCAATCGAACAGCTAATATAATGTCCAGGGGCTGTTTAGAACACACTCACATAAATACGTGTGCCTGCATGAGACAGAGCCCAGTACCCATTCATTAGTGAGTGTGTATACGTGTGCATGCATGAGAGAGAGCTCAGTACCCATTCATTAGTGAGTGGGAATACGTGTGCATGCATGAGACAGAGCCCAGTGCCAATTCATTAGTGAGTGTGAATACGTGTGCATGCATGAGACAGAGCCCAGTGCCGATTCATTAGTGAGTGTGAATACGTGTGCCTGCATGAGACAGAGCCCAGTACCCATTCATTAGTGAGTGTGAATACGTGTGCCTGCATGAGAGAGAGCCCAGTGCCCATTCATTAGTGAGTGTGAATACATGTGCCTGCATGAGACAGAGCCCAGTACCCATTCATTAGTGAGTGTGAATACGTGTGCATGCATGAGAGAGAGCCCAGTGCCCATTCATTAGTGAGTGTGAATACATGTGCCTGCATGAGAGAGAGCTCAGTACCCATTCATTAGTGAGTGTGAATACGTGTGCCTGCATGAGACAGAGCTCAGTGCCCATTCATTAGTGAGTGTGAATACGTGTGCATGCATGAGACAGAGCCCAGTGCCAATTCATTAGTGAGTGTGAATACGTGTGCATGCATGAGACAGAGCCCAGTACCCATTCATTAGTGAGTGTGAATACGTGTGCATGCATGAGACAGAGCCCAGTACCCCAGTACCATGAGAATACGTGTGCATGCAGAGCCCAGTGCCCATTCATTAGTGAGTGTGAATACGTGTGCCATGCATGAGACAGAGCCCAGTGCCCATTCATTAGTGAGTGTGAATACATGTGTGCCCATTCATTAGTGAGTGTGAATACGTGTGCATGCATGAGTACCCATGCATTAGTGAGTGTGAATACGTGTGCCTGCATGAGACAGAGCTCAGTGCCCATTCATTAGTGAGTGTGAATACGTGTGCATGCATGAGACAGAGCCCAGTACCCATTCATTAGTGAGTGTGAATACGTGTGCATGCATGAGTACCCATTCATTAGTGAGTGTGAATAGCATGCCCAGTACCCATTCATTAGTGAGTGTGAATACGTGTGCCTGCATGAGACAGAGCCCAGTGCCTATTCATTAGTGAGTGTGAATACGTGTGCCTGCATGAGAGAGAGCTCAGTACCCATTCATTAGTGAGTGTGAATACGTGTGCATGCATGAGACAGAGCCCAGTGCCAATTCATTAGTGAGTGTGAATACGTGTGCCTGCATGAGACAGAGCCCAGTGCCTATTCATTAGTGAGTGTGAATACGTGTGCATGCATGAGACAGAGCCCAGTGCCCATTCATTAGTGAGTGTGAATACGTGTGCATGCATGAGAGAGAGCTCAGTACCCATGCATTAGTGAGTGTGAATACGTGTGCCTGCATGAGACAGAGCCCAGTACCCATTCATTAGTGAGTGTGAATACGTGTGCATGCATGAGACAGAGCCCAGTGCCAATTCATTAGTGAGTGTGAATACGTGTGCATGCATGAGACAGAGCCCAGTACCCATTCATTAGTGAGTGTGAATACGTGTGCATGCATGAGACAGAGCCCAGTACCCATTCATTAGTGAGTATGAATACGTGTGCCTGCATGAGACAGAGCCCAGTACCCATTCATTAGTGAGTGTGAATACGTGTGCCTGCATGAGACAGAGCCCAGTGCCTATTCATTAGTCTTGCTGAGAACCTCCTCTGCTGAAGTGTAACTTGTGTTTGAGGTTCTGTGTCACGGAGATGGATTGTGCAATTGTATCATCGTTACAGCAGAACAGAAAGACACATACCGCTCCCACACACACACACATTCGTATATATCTCCACATACCACTCCCACACACATGTTCGTATATATCTCCACATACTACTTCCACACACATACGTGTTCATATATATCTCCACATACTACTTCCACACACATACGTGGTCATATATATCTCCACATACCACTCCCACACACACACATACATGTTCGTATATATCTCCACATACCACTCCCACACACACACACACATGTTCGTATATATCTCCACATACCGCTCCCACACACACACACACATGTTCGTATATATCTCCACATACCGCTCCCACACACACGTGTTCGTATATATCTCCACATACCGCTCCCACACACACATGTTCGTATATATATCACCACATACCGCTCCAACACACACGTGTTCGTATATATCTCCACATACCGCTCCCACACACACACGTGTTCGTATATATCTCCACATACCGCTCCCACACTTACGTGTTCGTATATATCTCCACATACCGCTCCCACACACACGTGTTCGTATATATCTCCACATACCACTCCCACACACACACACGTGTTCGTATATATCTCCACATACCACTCCCACACACACACATGTTCGTATATATGTCCACATACCCTGCTCTGCCCGCTGCCCTGCCCTCCCCGCTGACGGTCCTGTGTTGGCCGTCCTCTTACTCTTGCCAGGCACGTGGAGACACTGAGACCCATTGCATAATGCAGGTGTATCTGACATCCTGATTGATCTGTTCCAGAATGGAGGTACAAATCACCTCTCTGTACCTGTCTTTTTTCTCTTCCACTCTGTCGTTTCCTCTGTTCGTCCTATTTGGCCATCTGTCCCTTTCTTCCGCCCACCCTCTCTCTCTCCGTTTCTCCCCTTCTTTCCCCTCTACCTGTCCGTGTCTCCCTCTACAGCGGAGAAGTAATGTCTTACACTCAGCCTACATCACTGTGATCGGCCTTATCTCAGTTTCTGAGTCCCATTCCCCGTCACGCTGGCCCAGATAACGCGAGACGAGGCTGATTCACATCCACTATATGGGTAGACCAAGAGACAATGTATCTCTCCATGTTCTCCCTGTAGCACTCAATCTCCATCGCTCTCTCTCCCTCTCCCTCGCTCTCTTCCCTCCCTCTCCCTCTCTCTCTTCCCTCTCTCTCTCTCTTTATTCCCTCCCTCTCTTCTTCCCTCCCTCCCTCTCTTTCTTCCCTCTCTCCATCTACCTCTATCTGTCCCTAAGCACATAACAGATGGGATCTCTCTCATTCTCTTCCTTCTTCCTCGCTGTTTCTTCAGCAGGCTGATGTTTAACTCAACATTCATTTCTGCAGCGATATCCACTGTAATGCTGACTACAGAATAATCCGCCGCTCTGCTTTGTGCCAAAGGCGGGCATTTGTAAAGTAAATGTGTGATTGCTGTGCACGTCTTCCAAGATAAAGCTCCACACACACACACACAGACCACCTAGTACTCATGTCTCTCCATGAATAACCAACCCTAGCCCCGTTCAAACCACAGCGAGCGTGTGTCTTGTGATGTGTCAGTTCCAGTGAGCGTGTGTCTTGTGATGTGTCAGTTCCAGTGAGCTGGAGTAAACACTGCCTCAGGGTTAACACACCTCCATCAACCAGCGTAAATTACAGCCTGGCCTTGAGACTGCACAGCTGTTTCATTAGCCGGGCCAGGACACACACATGTACTTGTACAAACACAGGAGCACACACACATGTACACACACACACACACACACGCGTACACACACGCACAGACTATACCACGATGAGCAAAGGCGCCCATACCGTGACCTCTGACCCCGAAGTCGTGTACAGTAAAGACAATTTCTCTAATAGGCCTGTCTCCATTCGATGTACGTACAGTACGTCCATACAGTACTGGACAGGGTGTGCAGTAGTTATCACAAAGCTGCTTTCATTTCGTCCCGTCTCAAAACTCAATCTCAGGATCGAAATGCAGAGTGGGATATTGGGTTAGCAGTTACAGCTAGAATCCATAAATCCTTATTCTGGGCACAGTCGCTACGTAAATAGATCAATATATTAATCAGACTATCGATTATAACGATTACAGAGGTCAGCAGAAGTGGCTGAGGGAAGACGGAGCGAGGGAGAAAGAGAATGAGAGCGAGGGAGACAGGCAGAAATACCAATAGACTGCCAAACAGGTAGACAGACAGACAGGTAGACTGCCAAACAATTAGACAGACAGACAGGTAGACTGCCTAACAGGTAGACAGACAGACAGGTAGACTGCCTAACAGGTAGACAGACAGACAGACAGGTAGAATGCCTAACAGGTAGACAGACAGACAGGTAGACTGCCTAACAGGTAGACAGACAGACAGGTAGACTGCCTAACAGGTAGACAGACAGACAGACAGGTAGACTGCCTAACAGGTAGACAGACAGACAGGTAGACTGCCTAACAGGTAGACAGACAGACAGGTAGACTGCCGAACAGCTAGACAGAGAGACAGGTAGACTGCCGGACAGGTAGACAGACAGAGAGACAGACAGACAGGTAGATAGAGAGACAGGTAGACAGACAGAGAGACAGACAGGTAGACTGCCTAACAGGTAGAGAGACAGACAGACAGACAGGTAGACAGACAGAGAGACAGACAGGTAGACAGACAGATGTTGCAAAGCCAAGTTGAGGAACATGCAGCAGGCAGACGTGTGCTAACATGTCAGCTTATTTTCTCTTCCTTTTGATCTGTGTGTGTGTGTGTGTGTGTGTGTGTGTGTCTTTACACATACCTTCTACTACGTTATATTCCAGACCTGTTTTACATGTTTGTCTACTCTCTGTGTTTGGTTCACATCTAACTGACGGTTATCAAACAAACAGCGCATTTCACTTTCAAAACCAAAGGGGAACATGTTTAACAAAGGTAGAGTGATCTAGATGCATCTGACGGATTAAAACATTCCTTACTGTACAAGCTTTGTTTTGTTTTTGCTTGCATTAGGTAACGCCGAAAAACCACAGTGCTATAATATTCCAGTAACGTGCACCTTGATAAATGACACCATGAACAAACCAAGCATTTCTTTTTTTCGAAGACAAGTGTTAATTAATGAGCAACTCAGATAATTATCCCATTTTCCATAACGAGACATCTGGTAACAGAAGCAGAGTGCAAATTGTGGTACAGAACCGTCATACTGTCTGACGTCATACAAACACAGGGAGAATACAATGTAACCCAGTAGTTCAGTTGGTAGAGTGTGGTGTCTGCCACAGGCTGTGGGTTCGATTACTACAGAGGTAATCAATGCACTCACTACTGTAAGATCTCCGGTTAAGATTGTCACATGTAAAGCATATCACAGCTACTATTCCGCTATCGATACAGAGAACCCGTGGCAAATACCAAAGAAATAACACAGTAGATATGTCTGTTTATCTATTTGCCCAATATGTATGGTGTTTCCTCAATTCCACCAGGAGGAAAAAGGGCCAAGTTTTCCTCTTCAACTGGTAAAGAATTTAATCTAGAAAGATGACAGCCAGGGTTAGCAGTGGCACTGGGCTTGAGAGAATTGAGACAAATTGCCTCATTCGCCCGGAATTGAACAGATTAATTTCTCATCGCCGACAGAGACTCTGGTGCATTCTCGTCTTCAAAGAGCTCGGTAAATGTTAATTCTCTATCTCCCCTTTACTATTATCCCGTTAGATATCTATATTAGCTATCTGAAAGTGAGAGAAGGAGGAGAAACGTAGAAAAAGAAAGACAGAGAAAGACGGAGGGGGTGAACAGAGAGAGAAAGGGAGAGACAGAAAAAACTAAGACATAGGAATTGTGTTGTACATAATGGCGTAACTGTTCACTGCTTTGGCAATTTCACCAAATTGTATTTGATGTCAATAAAGCGATACACATTTGGATTTGATGTCAATAAAGCGATACACATTTGAATTTGAGAGCAGTGCCACTGTTTCATGCTTTGCTTATTAACCTTATCACACAGCAGAATGAATCGATAGTTTCCCAGTAATCCTGGCCTTGGTATAAAACCGCCACACTAACACACACACACGCCTAAACAATCCATAAATAGACGCCAATCACTGCACAGCAAAACAAGCCATATCTAAATCGCTCCCTGCAGCAAGCTGTTCTTTATCATCGTCATCATCAGTGACAAGCCAGGGGAAGGGTGTGCCACTCAGAGGAAGATGAGGAAGATGAGGAAAATAAGTGGACTAATGGAGGAATGGATACAGGGATTGTACTGTGGACAGATGAAGGTGTAGAGATGAATAGACTGACAGATGGAGGTGAAGAGATGGATAGACTGACAGATGGAGGTGTAGAGATGGATAGACTGACAGATGGAGGTGTAGAGATGGATAGACTGACAGATGGAGGTGTAGAGATGGATAGACTGACAGATGGAGGTGTAGAGATGGATAGACTGACAGATGGAGGTGTAGAGATGGATAGACTGACAGATGGAGGTGTAGAGATGGATAGACTGACAGATGGAGGTGTAGAGATGGATAGACTGACAGATGGAGGTGTAGAGATGGATAGACTGACAGATGGAGGTGAAGAGATGGATAGACTGACAGATGGAGGTGTAGAGATGGATAGACTGACAGATGGAGGTGTAGAGATGGATAGACTGACAGATGGAGGTGTAGAGATGGATAGACTGACAGATGGAGGTGTAGAGATGGATAGACTGACAGATGGAGGTGTAGAGATGGATAGACTGACAGATGGAGGTGTAGACTGACAGATGGAGGAGATGGATAGAGATGGATAGACTGACAGATGGAGGTGTAGAGATGGATAGACTGACAGATGGAGGTGTAGAGATGGATAGACTGACAGATGGAGAGATGGATAGTGACAGATGGAGGTGTAGAGATGGATAGACTGACAGATGGAGGTGTAGAGATGGATAGACTGACAGATGGAAGTGTAGAGATGGATAGACTGACAGATGGAGGTGTAGAGATGGATAGACTGACAGATGGAGGTGTAGAGATGGATAGACTGACAGATGGAGGTGTAGAGATGGATAGACTGACAGATGGAGGTGTAGAGATGGATAGACTGACAGATGGAGGTGTAGAGATGGATAGACTGACAGATGGAGGTGAAGAGATGGATAGACTGACAGATGGAGGTGTAGAGATGGATAGACTGACAGATGGAGGTGTAGAGATGGATAGACTGACAGATGGAGGTGTAGAGATGGATAGACTGACAGATGGAGGTGTAGAGATGGATAGACTGACAGATGGAGGTGTAGAGATGGATAGACTGACAGATGGAGGTGTAGAGATGGATAGACTGACAGATGGAGGTGTAGAGATGGATAGACTGACAGATGGAGGTGTAGAGATGGATAGACTGACAGATGGAGGTGTAGAGATGGATAGACTGACAGATGGAGGTGTAGAGATGGATAGACTGACAGATGGAGGTGTAGAGATGGATAGACTGACAGATGGAGGTGTAGAGATGGATAGACTGACAGATGGAGGTGTAGAGATGGATAGACTGACAGATGGAGGTGAAGAGATGGATAGACTGACAGATGGAGGTGTAGAGATGGATAGACTGACAGATGGAGGTGAAGAGATGGATAGACTGACAGATGGAGGTGAAGAGATGGATAGACTGACAGATGGAGGTGTAGAGATGGATAGACTGACAGATGGAGGTGAAGAGATGGATAGACTGACAGAAAGTAGAAGGATGTGTATTCCCTAGACACAAACGGCCAGCAAGGCCACATTGGGGAAGACTCCGGATAAAAGGGGGATAAAAAACATGGGAAAGTTCCTCAGAGCCAAATCGAGCTTAAGATATGATTGATGGTTTAGTCTGGAGTCAGCTTTTTACTGAGGACTGATTTGCTAGAGTTTAATTGCAGCAGAGACAACTGCCCATCTGTAACCAACCTAAACAAAAACATGTCATATAGCCTCACGCTTTTCCTCCCGTGCAACCGAGGGCGAAGCTACTAGTTTGTTCGAAAAGTTCACGTTCCTGTCATCACGATCACGCCACACAACCACAATATGAAGTGTGTAAGGGGCAATATCACCGGTGGATATACCACACGCCAGTCAATCCTGATCCAGCTTTACACATCAATACAGAGTCCATCGTCCCTGCTCCAACACACTGTACCGACGACAGAAAGGGTCATCGGTCGCCAACTGCTCTCTGTCGAGCACTTCTTGACTCCAGGACCAGGAGGTTTGCAGGACAGATTATCGCTGACCTCTCCACTTGGTCACGACTGTATCAGGCAGTTGGTACAGATCAATCAGGACATGAACATCCCACCAGCTAAGGTTTGCTTTCCTTATGCAGTAGCCCTGAGCATCTGTGCTACAGCGACTAACAGGGCTACGCACAGCATAATGAAACCACCTCCATACTGTAAACATAACCGTGGCAACATAACCGTGGCAACATAACCGTGGCGACATAAACGTGGCGACATAACCGTGGCGACATAACCGTGGCAACATAACCGTGGCAACATAAACGTGGCAACATAAACGTGGCAACATAACCGTGGCAACATAACCGTGGCAACATAAACGTGGCAACATAACCGTGGCAACGTACTGCACTAACACATTATTAATTCCGTACAATTTGAATACTGTGTTTGTACTGTTCATGTGCTTCAACTGGGAATTCGGAAATACTTAAAGTGACACCTGAATGAATCCGGCCTTAAATGTTTTCAAGACTAAATTGAAACACGGACAGAAAGTTTCTCGTCCGCCCCTTCTGAAATAGTATGAGCTAGTCCAGGGTGGTTTAGGCTGGGGGTTAGTACCCATAGTGTCTAAGAGAGTATGAGGATTGAGGAGACCACATGAGACTCACCACTCAGATTGACAGACAGGTAAGAAAGTTAAAATGCAATATGGTCCCTTTAAAGCAATAAAGCACGAAGGGTGTATTCTAAGCCCAATAGACCATGGCATGTCGTTGTTGACGTATCCAGGCATACAATAATGTGTTGTGCCTCAGAACAGTCCTTAGCTGTAGTATATAGGCCATGGCTTATAGCATAGCACATTGTTTCAACCAATCAACACTCAGGATTTACAACACATAACATATTTAGTAAATATTACTCACCACCTATATGTGATACCTTATACCATATATCTCATACCTTACATATAATAACCACATCATATTCAATTCGTTTTTGGAGATTCAAGTGTGTGTGTCCCCAATATGTTTTCTTCCTTCCATAAGAATCAAGTCACTAAGCATATTCTGAATATCCTTACATACACACATTAGTTAAGGTAAAGATACACTTATGACACTGGTGGAGAGGAAATGCAAAAGGTAATAATAAAACATAGATAAGAAAGAACCGCAAAGGCATATAAACAGCTTGGAATGTAAACAACACTAGATCAAGTCATCAACTTTGACATTTCAATGAAATACTTATATAAAACATAAAACACCCCACTACTACTGTACTAATTTACAGGACAGCATTTAAAAATGTGTTAATTGTGTTTACCTGATCGCTGTGTCTCTACAAGAACACCAGAGTGATCAGGATATCCTGGAGTTATGCAACAGGTAGGAAGTGGACCGTCATAGAGGCGTGCCACACGCACGGACAGGTGAGCCCCGCCCCCGATAAGGCGTACCACGCCCACGGACAGGTGAGCACCGCCCCCCGATAAGGCGTCACTCTCTCTCTCCAAATAGGATTGTGACCTCATACTGACCTACACCTGGGTGTGGTTTGGTTCGGTCACGTGTCTTACCGTATTTACCAGGGCGTATCCGTCCCAGGAGCGGGTCCGTTGTCCGGCGACGCTCGGTTGTCTCCGGTGATGGAGGCCTCTCATGTCGGACGCCAGCTAAAATTCACCGCTTATCCGACCGGTTCTGTGGGGTCTCGTATAAAGACGCGGATATCCGGGAATTTCCGACTGATACAGAGGGAACATTAGACGCGAGCTGCTGACAAAATGCTCACTCCGGAGCCACATGGTTCCCATGGAAACTTAGTTCCATCAGTTTCTATAGCAGCTATTTATGGGAGTGTGATGTCATCATGTCTATACGGCAGGTCGGTTGTTTCAGGAGTAGACATTTACATAACACCATCTAGAAACATAAGGAAATATAAATGCTACATCTGTCTGCTAATTCAATGTGTGAAAGTTCAAGGGGGTGAATACCTTTGAGAGCCACTGAATATACACAACTACATTTGCCTCTCAAGAACAGCCAAGATCAACTCACTTTTCAGTTCAAAAAATTGTGTGACAAGTCACGCGGGGTTGAATACTTCCACATTCCCCTGATGTCGCCTGAATCACTAGGCCTGACCTATTCTGTGTCAGTGGACTGTACTACGCTTCTGTCTATAATGTGGAAGGGCATCCAGAGAAGGCACTTTAATCCAATTGTATTTCCGTTAGACCCCACGTGTCAACATCAACAGTCACGGGCGGAGGCTGCTACCCGATATGGGCCAAATGGCACCCTATTCGTATGTTGTGCTGTAGTAGTAAAATAGGGCACTACATAGGGAATAGGAGTCCATTAGGGACACACTGAATATAATGCACCAGATGGAGTCAAAGCCAGGCCCAGGTAATGACTTCATCTAACCAACATGACTTCCTGCTGATGTTAAACTTCAGATTTTCCCCACAAAAAATAACGCACAAATATTGGCTCGAGTCGACAGCCATTATGTTTAGCGATAATTAACCTCCCAGGAATCTTAAAATAAAGCCTATTGACATCTTATATTTAGGCAAACAGTGGCTCAGATTAAACAGCCATTTAGCTGTTAACTTGTAAATAAAAGTCACGAGTGCATTACATTTTTTTTTTACAAAACCTTCACATGTATTTGTTAGACTAAAATATCAGATTAGGATAAATACATTTAGGTTGGACACATTGTATCTGGCAGAGGATCCCGACGATGATTCCAGGGAGAATTTGACTGTCCAAACAACGGAGAACGGAAGCTGGCAGCAATAACACACAGGCTTGATATAAACCATTGACTCAGCTCCCAATAGATGTTTCCATCTGAACGGTTTCCCTGACAGTACATGTCCCACCAGAACAATGTTCCGTTCTAAATAAAGCGCTAACCAACGGACAGTGTAGAGTAGGCCTCTTTGCCTATAAGGACAGAAATCGCCCGTGTCTGTCCTTTCTCCATAAGTGTATGAGAGCAGAGCAGAGCCCCATTTCTACAGATTCAGAATCAGCGAACAGAGGGCTCTTTTGCTTCAACCCATGCGTCCAGAACAGTAATCTCTATTTTCTCTTCAAACTGAGCAGCCTGTTACCTACGAGCCTCGCATCATAGAGAGACTTACAACTCGTGATTTATTCTACAAGCTCAACCATACCGGTACAGCCTGGCATATCCCTGTAGTCTGAATCAGTTTGGCAGAGATACACATGACTCAATAGGAGTGGATGACTGGTTCAGAGCCAAACAGGCAACAGAATGTGATTGGGTCATTTTACACTCACCGTTTTACCTTTTAATATTGTGTTGTCACAAAAATAACTATTAAAATCTCAATGGAGCTTCTGATAAATACAAATTAAATGGAGGGAAGTCTGAATATTAATCACAGACCGTTGACTTGAAACGGAAATTCCAGTGTTTGTATGGTTTTACCCGTGTTTATCTCATCCATTAAAATGCGGTCAGACAGTTGATCATTATTCAAATGAGGAAGTAGGAAAACACCGTTTTGTGATGTTTAAATTTGAGGATGTTTACATGGTCTATTGCATGTTTGACTGGCTATATTCATAGACATGCACACGCTGCTTATTGATTATGGTGTTTCTCAAAAAGGCTCTGTCCTGACACCTTCTAAGAGCTAAATCAGAAACGTTTGATCAGAATGAGATGTCACTTCCTCAAACTGTAACAGAGACAAATATATCGCATGAATGACTGCATGTAAAGTCCAAACCAAATGTAACCGAACACAAACAGGTCATCAAATCCAACTTGGGGCAGCATTCACTATTGGTGGTGACACAGATATGAAATAGACAAAAATAAACAACCTTTAAATAAATAATCTTCACCAAAAATGAACCGTACATTTCACGTCGTTCCGTTTCCGGGCTGAATCCTAACACGAGACTGCTGCGAGCGACGTCGGATTTCCCAGATCTCCCGTTGACATAAATGCGTTTAAGCGAAAGAAAACATATATGCCCCAATCACAAGGCAAGATCCTACGTGTTGGGGAGTCATAAATGGACACCCTATTGCTTAGGATCACACTTCATTTGAGGGTTCAGGTGTTGTGCCCTACGTAGAGAACAGGAAGTGGCCTCCGTCCCACATCAGGAGTGTACTAGCGCGGTCAGGTCTAGGTTCCTGTTGTAGATAAAGGAGAACTCTTTGGAGAGGAGCTCGTGGAGGCACATGCCATCGTGGGAGTAGACCCACCGCGTTCCCGTCCAATCGTAACGCTTCGGTCCACTGGAGAAAGTGACAGGAACAGGAAATGGATGATGAGGGAAAAAATGATTCATAAATCAAGATAAAAAAAAGTGTCAAATACAGAGTATGTACCGAATTGTGTCAGTCACATTAGTGAAATATATACATTTTAAAATGCATTTTTCTGCTTGTATCAACACATGATAAATACGTTGTGCTCTACATTTTCCACGTCATGATTTCTTCCATTATTGCATATATTTGTAACACCCAATGGTGTCAAAATGTAATAGAAGACAAAGAGAACCATTCCGGGTGACAAATATTCAATAACAGAGGAAGTCAGAACGGGGAAATGCGTTTCCACAGCACAATGTTTTTGTGTCACCAGTAAGAGCCTCTAATGTAATGGCTTAATGGGGACCGTACTAAAATAATGGCCCTCTACACAACACATTGGTAAAGTGAATCTATGAAAACATTCTTGATGCAAATAAACAACCAAATTAATATGAATACATTCCATATGATACACACCTGGTAGGAGATGAGAGCCAGATCTGTTTGTTGGGCGTCTGTTTGTTGATGACGTAGGTACCGTGGTCTTCGCTAACCTTCACGGTCAAAACGCCACTCTGGAAGAGATGAAAACGAAACGGTACAAATTCGAATGAATCGCTTGGAGTCACGCTTTGTGACAAAGTCAAAAAACACAGCTGCGCTTCAGTTTCTGCTTCGATGAACGTCCTGTCATACTCCTTCAGAATTGTTGAATGAACAACAGGCAAATATGGAAATCATTAAGGTCTTTTAGCAGCGAAGCATTCCCGAACTATAAGAACACAACGTTTATGCTCACCTGTTGGTATGTAGGTTCTATGTCCAATTCATTCAATCATTCAATCTTTAGAGATACGTTTTAAGAGGTTTGAAACCCAGCCATTAGCTTCCATGTGGTACTTTAATGGTGCTTTTTAACATCACGGGTGTCTGTGAGGCCAGGCAATTTGCACAGGGTCAGATGTTTGTTAAAATATTACAAATTATATCATAAGCATTTTAATTTTAAATGGACGCAAGTTGATAAGACAGTTGGACATTAGAAACAAAAGGTTTCTCTTCTTAATAACTCAAATCACTGATATGCTACAAAGTTAGTTTCATGAGAACCACCCAATAGCAGACAGACCTGAACGCTGTACCGATGGTGCTAGCAACTTCTCTTCACTTTACGAACATGTAACAACCATACAAAGAAAATAGCTACAATGGCACTGCATCTGAGGAGGAGTTGGTGTAGCTCAGTGGTAGAGTGCATGCCAATTGAGGATTTGTTCTCAACCGGCCAACCTGGTCAAATAAAGGTTAAATAAAAATACCAAAAACTGTAACCTTTGAAGAAGGACTTCTTAATGGTGAGAACGGACACATCAGTCATCTAAATGCATTTGTTATTGCATGTTGCTTCCCCACAAAGACACTGCACACATATAGATCTCCATAACTTTCCTAAACAGTGAATTAGTCTAAAATAGCAGTCACATTTGATAATCAAGCCGGCATACAACGCCAGGCGAATCATAAAGCGAAGCAGAGACATACAGCAAATATATGTACGATCTGACACACAGTAAGCTGGCATTTTGCCAGTCAGGCAATATCCATAAATATTTACAGGATTTCCAGCAACTGCTTTTTACACACACACGCACACACGCACGCACGCACGCACGCACGTACACACACACACACGCACGCACGTACACACGTACACACACACACACACACACACACACACACACACACACACACACACACACACACACACACACACACACACACACACACACACACACACACACACACACACACACACACACACACACACACACACACACACACACACACACACACACACACCATTTCCTTTCTTCATTCCTCAGCACGGCTCTTCCTCTTAGAAGTTCTTCCCCTCCTCATCTCCTACCTTCCCACAATCCTCTCGTTCCCCCTTCTCCTCCCCGGGCCAGGGACGACCTCTAGGCGGAGCCACTGTGGGCTCGTTAACAGACACTAATGAATACATCCCCATCGCTCGTTAAAGAGATTAAACCGACTGGTGTGTGCGTGTGTGCGCCTGAGGGTGTCACCGTGACATTAATCATATCACTATGGTTGAACTGCATCCCATAATGGAGCCTGGCAGATTCCCGGCTGATACCAAACGGGCTGTTCAGAGTTCGATTCGGTGACGGGGCGGGAATACTGTCAGGCCCTTGGCATCCAATGCCCTCCTCAGACAAGGACAGGATTTAAAGCAGTTAAATGACATCCTACTCAAAAACACAACTATCTGCTTAAATGATACTCTATCGCACAGCATCCAAAACTGGTGAGAGTTAGAACAAGGACAGAGTTAGTGAATAGCAAACTCCATGTAGTCGTACACGTTCCTACATCTGCTACATCAGTATTGCTACTAAGCGGTCTTCATTCAATCCTTCAAAATGCCAAAACCCTGGGAATGTGTGTGTGTGTGGATCGTGTTGTTTATGGTCTCATATGCTTCTCCAGGCAGTTGAAACAGTTGGAAATCTAACAGTGCCGACTAACCAACACAAACACACACGATGACACTGACAGACAGACAGGCCAGTATGTGACATTAATCTAGCCAGGGGAGGTGGGGTGGAAGATGTCCTGTCAGTCAAACACATTTCACTATCCATGTGGGGACCCCAAACAGTATTACTATTCAAAATGAATTAATTAACCCCAAAACCTCACCTTAACCCTGAAGTAATGTTCACTCTAAACCTAGCCCATTGGACAGAAATATAGAACTGGCAAGAGCGAACGAACGAGAAAGGGAGAGATGGTACGTGTCACTCAGTCAGCCGTGACATCTTGTCCTGCTTCGAGCCAGACTACTGAAGCCTTGACCTTTCGGATGCTGCGTGTGACCCCTCGCAACTAGAGACAGCTGACCGGGGGGGTCAATAGAGATATGGTGTCACATCTGGAGTCATCCGTCCCCAGCGCGCTTGTCAAACCTGACACACTCCCCCTAACAGAACAAACCTCAACAATAAGATTGTAACAAGCGATCAGATCATAGGATATTCCATGTACCTGCATTTACCCTCCCCTGTATTTAGCACATGCTGCACCCTGCCGTTTCCAAGATAAAAGCTCGCAGTGGTATTTTATAAATGTGGGATTGGTTGAGAAACGCATAAAACGGGATTTGAGACCAGATACAGAAACACCCATTAGATCCATCAGTCCGTGATCATTACGTGGTCATTACGTGGACATGACGTGGTCATTACGTGGACATGACCTGGTCATTACGTGGACATGACGTGGTCATTACGTGGACATGACGTGGTCATTACGTGGACATGACGTGGTCATTACGTGGACATGACGTGGTCATTACGTGGACATGACCTGGTCATTACGTGTTCATTACGTGGACATGACCTGGTCATTACGTGGTCATTACGTGGACATGACCTGGTCATTACGTGGTCATTACGTGGACATGACCTGGTCATTACGTGGACATGACCTGGTCATTACGTGGTCATTACGTGGTCATTACGTGGACATTACGTGGACATTACGTGGACATGACCTGGTCATTACGTGGTCATTACGTGGTCATTACGTGGACATGACGTGGTCATTACGTGGACATGACGTGGTCATTACGTGGACATGACGTGGTCATTACTCGGACATGACGTGGTCATTACGTGGACATGACGTGGACATGACCTGGTCATTACGTGGTCATTACGTGGTCATTACGTGGACATGACCTGGTCATTACGTGGACATGACCTGGTCATTACGTGGTCATTACGTGGACATGACCTGGTCATTACGTGGTCATTACGTGGACATGACCTGGTCATTACGTGGACATGACCTGGTCATTACGTGGTCATTACGTGGACATGACCTGGTCATTACGTGGACATGACCTGGTCATTACGTGGACATGACCTGGTCATTACGTGGACATGACCTGGTCATTACGTGGTCATTACGTGGACATGACCTGGTCATTACGTGGACATGACCTGGTCATTACGTGGTCATTACGTGGACATGACCTGGTCATTACGTGGACATGACCTGGTCATTACGTGGTCATTACGTGGTCATTACGTGGTCATTACGTGGACATGACCTGGTCATTACGTGGACATGACCTGGTCATTACGTGTTCATTACGTGGACATGACCTGGTCATTACGTGGACATGACCTGGTCATTACGTGGACATGACCTGGTCATTACGTGGACATGACCTGGTCATTACGTGGTCATTACGTGGACATGACCTGGTCATTTCGTGTTCATTACGTGGACATGACCTGGTCATTACGTGGACATGACCTGGTCATTACGTGGTCATTATGTGGACATGACCTGGTCATTACGTGGTCATTACGTGGACATGACCTGGTCATTACGTGTTCATGACCTGGTCATTACGTGGACATGACCTGGTCATTACGTAGTCATTACGTGGACATGACCTGGTCATTTCGTGTTCATTACGTGGACATGACCTGGTCATTACGTGGACATGACCTGGTCATTACGTGGTCATTATGTGGACATGACCTGGTCATTACGTGGTCATTACGTGGACATGACCTGGTCATTCGTCATTAGTCTGAGGGATTTCTAAGGAAGTGAGCTCGTTTCATAGATAACTGGCAAAGACATGGAAAGTTTATTTTCGGCTTAAAAAACCCTGACAGTATTGACACACACTACCGTTCAAAAGTTTGGGAACACTTACAAATGTCATTGCTTTTCAAATTAACATACATGACGTGAGTTTAAATAGGAAATAAAGCTAAATGAATAGGAAATGTAGTGTAGTGTACGTCTGCCCAGGTCTGTGGGAAAGCAAGATTTGAAAGCCTGAGGTAGTCATGTTTTGCTTTATTTTATAAAGACAGACATATTGATAAAATGTGGTAGGTGTCAAGATTTTTCCTTTAATTAGATAATTACTTTTACTCCAAAGTCTTTACTTACTGCTCTGCCACAGAAAGCCAGAACACCCCCCCACACACACACACACACACACACTGACAGTGAGTACGATAAACAGTGGTCTCCTTAATTATTATTATTCGTTTCTCACTTATTGAAAACTGTGGCTATTGAAATTAATTATTGAGATACAGTGGATACAAAGTCTACACACCCCATGCCAGGTTGTGATGTAAAACAATAAGAGAAAGAGAAATCACGCACTAAATCTTTGGGGGGAAAAATAAATAACCTTACAAAACCTGGTTGCATTAGAGTTAAATAGAAGTCACGGTGAGAGCCATGACAAACCACTTTTGATTGCTAGAAATAAAGATGCTTCCTAAGATGCAGAACACGTTTTGAAAGAACCCCTGTTGTTCTGTTGCAGATAGAGCAAACTGTAGAAAAATAACATCGTTATTGTGTGAGTAATATGTCACTTTATATATATTTTGCCCACGCACAGCACACACGCACAGCACACGCACGCACACAGCACACACTGCATAGCACACACACACACACACACACACACATTGTATAGCACACACACACTGCACAGCAAACACACTGTATAGCATACAATCGAATTAAATTAATTTATAAAGCCCTTATAAGATGTAACAAAGTGCTTTTACAACTGAACTACAATAGAATCTATAGAGGAACATCGATTTACTGGATGCACTAAAAGGGCGTGATCAACTCAGAGAAAGCACCCGATTACAATACCATAGAAGCCAGTACAGAAATAAAAACCTATTGGTGTAACCTATGATCACCAAAGTATTGACATTCTTCCCAACATTTGTAACTTTGGTCATCTTGTTCTAAATAATAAATGGCATCGGGTGAGAACAGGAGCTTTGGGATGATCTTCAAGCTACCAACAGTGAAGTCCTAATTGCATCTGCTGAAGCGGGCCAGAAATCAATACGGCAATGAGGCCGAACGAACAACAGCGGATAAACAGACGCTGAAAAAAGTGCTCTCGCACAATAAAAAGATAAATGTCGTTGGGGGTTTGTAGCATCTTGGTGGATTATGGATGTTTTCTAGGCACATTTATTCTTAATTTGCATTTGAAAACTTTTTTTTTCTATATTTTATATTTCTTTCAGGATAACAATAACTTCCACGCGCTGTGGCCAGACTACTACTGTAAGGACTACCCTTCTGCCAGAAAACATGTGTGCATATCATTAGTGCCGATACAGGAAGTGGTTTACTCACTTCCCCCTGGCATCAATAGTTCCTCTGACTGTCTAATACAGCACTAACCCGGGTCAACAGGTCAGCTCACCATTTCTATTACCAACTTTTCTGGCCAAAACTACGTATTTCACGTGACACACACACACATGAATTAATTTGAGCCTTGAGCGTGACAGTAATTCGAGGACACGCACTACAATAATAATTTCTTCAAGTAACTTTTGACCTCAGAAATTAATTGGCCTTGCACATTACAGCACCAGCACTAATGACTTAAGGATCCTCCACGCACAAACAGATCTACCTGCCATCACTCAAAGTGTTAAGCGAACAATACAACCATGACTTTCCAGAATTAAATAGAAGTATTAACAGGTCAAAAGAATATCAGGCTTAAAAACATCTCACAAAGATTGAATAATACAATTTCATATATTGAACATTTGAGCTCAGGAAAACAACAAGCTCCAACAACAGAAAAGTATGATCATACAGACAGGGAAATATGGTTGAACAGCTACCCCTAGTGGAAGAAGTGGAGAACTAGCATACCATATCCCCAAATGTACTTACAGAGAGGAGGACATCAAACTCAGGACCTACGAAAGGTCCATCCATCAGGTCCTCAAAGAAGTCTGCCAACGTATCTAGAGTCTGGTCTGCCAGCTTCTCATAGGCTGCCTCACTGATCTCGCTGGAGAGGGGGCGAACACACACGCTTATGGTCAGATTTTAAAAAAGTCAACTTTTAATTGGAATAAAATACCATTAAAAAAGAATGTAGATACTTGGCAGATAAATAAACACACCATTCAGTATAATGACATCACAAACCGTTAATGTAGCAACAAAGAGCTTAAAAGAGAGAATCATTTAAGTGTGTCTCTAGACAGACATGTGTTCTGCAGGAAATAAAAAAGCGCAATACTGAAGTATTGGCTTTCTGCAGTTCTTGTACCTTATCGGCACAGCATTTCTCTCAGTTTGTGTCGATGGTGTGGAATGTAGGTCTCTCTGTTTTCCTCGTCCAGGTCTGGTACCAAGCCACTGGCAGACATAGTAATGACATAACATTATATCAAGTCATAATAACCAATCATTGAACAAATCTGTTTGACATAAATGCACAAAGGTGATGTGTTCAATTATCTCCAAGCCTGAAGTAGACGACAACGGTTCAAAATAAATGTTATTAGAAGAGTTAGAAAGCTACCTTTGATGAACACAGGAAGAACACAGGGTTTGATGTGTCATTTGCTGAAGACAGGGTTCTCAGAAAGCGGAAACATCCCTGGCTCTGAAAAATGTGAGAAAAACATGATAAATGGTTCCGTATTAAAAACGTACACCTCCAATTAACTGTACCACGATTACATTATTTCTTTCTTGTAGGTATAAGTTTTTTTTATTTACATTTCAGACTCAAAATGAACACATATTTTTGCTATTTGCAAACTTCATGGCGCAAGGAGAGGAGTGTCTTTGCACTCCCTAAAAAAAGAAAAAATATTACAATATTAGATTAGATGAATTGGGCTTTTGTTTACAATATCAAAGACAAGATTCCATATGCAATATTTTGATTTGCTAAAAGCAAAATATGACACCATAATTTAAAGGGTCACTGTGTAGAATCCTGACACCAATGATTACAAAACTGAATTTAAAACAACAACATGACATGTATAGAAAATTAACAGCCGCTACCACCAAACGCAGGTTATTTTATGCTTTGAGGCATAGATCTGCAAAAACAAACCTGCCACTGTGTTAAGTAGACATCAGATAACATTTTTGTTCCTGAAAAACATCCCCAAACGTCATGAGCTTTATTCTAAAAAACACAAATTGACTTCAATGAATCCATCCAGTTTCTCTTCGACTCTCTCACCGAGATTCAACCACATACACTAATGTTCAAATGTTTGTGGTTACTTAGAAATGCCTTGTTTTTTTAAATGTTTTTAATTACAGTCAAATTACATCAAATTGATCAGAAATACAGTGAAGACATTGTGAATTGCTTTTTTATATAAAATATGTACATAGGCGTACAAATGCCTATTATTAGCAACCAGAATAGAATGACAATATAATTTCAACAGAATAAATTGAGCAAGAGGACAAATACATTAGTGAATAGTTTGACAAACAGATGCTGGATGCTGGAAGAGGTGTTAGTGAGGCCAGAATGGGCTGCATTCTGGTCTGTGTGGGTCCTAACGCCCCAGTATTGTGACAGGGACACACAGTAGGGGCTGTACTCTGGTCTGTGTGGGTCCTAATGCCCCAGTATAGTGACAGGGACACACAGAAGGGGCTGTACTCTGGTCTGTGTGGGTCCTAACGCCCCAGTATAGTGACGGGGACACTATACTGTCAAAAAGCACCGTCCTTCGGATGAGACGTTAAACCGAGGCCTTGACTCTCTGTGGTCATTAAAAACCCCAGGATGTCCTTCGATAAAGAGTAGGGGTGTAACCCCGGCATCCTGGCCAAATCTGCCCCTTGTCCTCTGTCCATCATGGCCACCTAATCATCCCCATAAATATACTAATTGGCTTAATCGTCACTCTCTCCTCTCCACCAGTAAGCTGGTGTGTGGTGTGTGTTCTGGCGCAATATGGCTGCCGTCACGTCATCCAGGTGGATGCTGCACATTGGTGGTGGTTGAGGAGATTCCCCCTTTCATGTAAAAAAGCGCTTTGAGTTCCCAGGAAGAAAAGCGCTATATATAAATGTAATGAATTATTATTATTATGCCTCAGGTCCTCAACAGGCAGCTTCAACAGGCCGTCTAGACAGGGTTGCAGAGGAAGCCACATTTCACACTGGCCAATAAAAATAAATCATTAAGATGGGCAAAAGAACACAGACACTAGAAAGAGGAAGATAGGAAAAAGTGTTATGTTGAGACAAGTTTGAGGTGTATGGATCACAAAGAACCAAATTAAGAAATGCTGGAAGAGTGGGTGTTTCTGAGAGTGTTGGCTCAAAATCTATTAAGGCGTTGTAAAACAGATGGGGTGGCAGCAACAAAAGTAGTTGTATCTACAGAAGAGCGGAGGTAAACATATGAAACATTTAATTCGAGATAACATGATAACAGAAATATTGGGGTAAATTGCTGGAATAAAAAGGCCAGCAACATCTGAAAAAGCATAAGCCGAAAAGAACACTAACCTGTCAAAGCAAAGTACAAATGTTAATTTTTGTAAAAGTGGCGACAAGATGACACCGGAAAAAGTTTGGCTAGTATATGATGGTGAACAAACAGAGCAAACTACTGATACTGTTTGGGTTTACAATGAGTTTCTTATTGTATTGATACATCGTTCAACAACATAGCCACCAAGTTAAACATGTCAGATTTATGTCAGATCAGGTAAGAAAAAAGAGAACATAACGCGCACAGACAGACACAGACACACACAGCTGCAAAGTAACATGTATGACAAGTTCAATACAACCTTTCAAAGCCCATCTGTTAGCTTAGCAACTAGCTAGCTACCATACAATCATTGATTATAACTGCAGTGAGGAAACAACATACCTGATTAAACAGGCAGCCGTACCTGTGGACGCTTGGTATTGGTATCTTCTGTATGTTTAATGTCTGGTCGCGTATTAACTGAATAAAACATAGTTTTTGACGTGACAATCTCAACATGTTCGCCTTTCTATGCTTCTAATCTATAATTGACACGACTGATAATGTCTGTTTGCAACTCGATCTTCTTCTTTTAGATTTTTAAATGGCGGTTGGCAACCAACGTTATAGTTGCATTAGCGCCCCCAACTGGACTGGAGTATGCTCCAGATATTGTTAAGGCTTAAATGATATTCATTAATCCTGTTTCCCTTAAGAAATGAAACACACAATTGACACACAGTCTGTCTACCTAACCCGGTTTTTCAGCTCCAATAACAATTTCTCCTGATCCCTTTCATATTCATGGTATTAAAACAAAACCTTCTACTGTTTCAAATGCCTTCGTATCGTTCCACAAGTCCCTGTATTATGTTTTCTTTATGATATTTTATGTTGCTTTAAGCCTTGGTTCTGTTTTCCTATCAAGACTTCCAAATAATTACGCTGTATTATGTTTCAGGGCCTGTTTAGCAATAGTATTCACCTCCTAATTCCCTTCAACCACGAAATTAGCTAGTGCCCAAATAAACGGCACCATTATTCCCATATTTCTTATCATATAATGGCTCTGTAGGACGTAACCATTTTTCTGGAATCTTCTACATATGCCTGTTTAGCTGCAACTTTCTGGCTCATTATTGCCACCTGTCAGGTTGGAGGGGAACGCCACACTAAAGTGATAATAGCGTCTTATTAAAACCCCAATTCGACTCATGAGTCACACTATTTAACACTTAAAATGTGCTAATTGATCGGACATTGAATTACCATATTTTTAATGTGGTGGTTACTCTATTATTTGTAATGCATATATCATAGGTTACAGGTACGACATTTTGCTGGCTCTAGAAAAATCCTCAACTATTTTAGTTACATGCTTCTCTCAACTATTTTAGTTACAGTGGATATAAAAAGTCTACACACCCCTGCCAGGTTTTTGTGATGTGATGTTTTAAGGCAAATAAAACATTCTGTTACATTATCACAAATTGTCACGGTGCTGGAACGAATTTTTTACTGCTGGAAGGAAAACGCAGGTGCAAAACTCTTTTTTTAGTTTATTTTGATTTATTTAACTTTAAGAAAGTGAGCAAGTGAGCAAGTAAGCAAAATGGTGGCACTTATGTAACGTAGTAAACTCACCCAAACCCAGAAACAGAACATACGAATACTAATGTAAACAATATAAGCTGTAGTATCAAACACTGAGTTGTGTGGTGTTAAACAAAAACACCAGATGGAGAGGATAAATGCTCTCCTAGTTCGTCACAGATTTAATTGAGTAAATTCTGATTTCTGAAATTCTGATGGGTCATGACACTTCATCTGACCTTACAACACATTTAAAAGTGATTTAAATGGGCAAACAATATATCATCTTATTGATCGTAGAGACAACAAAAAGTATTTCCCAGGAAGATGTGCCAAGAAATAAAGTAATAAAAACACACGAGCAGATGTGGTCACTTTACTGCCATCCAACCAGGCAGGTGTCATTGCATCACATCATTCAGGTGGCATCTGTCAACCGATTGCAGACAATGTCGTCGTTCTGTCTAACATCACGATGATGTCATCACTAGACGTCATTCTGTGGAAATCAGAATGACGTCATCATTCAGGATGTGAGGACTTGGCAGCTGGATCCTGAGCCTAAAGGGAATATTAAAGGGAACATTGAGAACGTGTCTTCAACTGTAATGGCACAATAGACAAAAATACACATGAATACAAAAGAAATTGCGTATCAATCAGTAGTGGTATTTCTTGTATCTAGATTAACCTCAAAATCTAAATGTAGTTCAATGCAGGACCTTACTTAATCTATCCCTGCCAAACAGGTGATGGATTCGTCATATTGTAGACAGTGACACTTACTGTGTGTCGCGGCTCATGACATAGTAGATGGGTGTCTTTTTGAAGCCATTGAAGGCGCTGGACGTACAGTGTGTGTAGGCTCCCATGTTGTCGATCAGAAGCCAGTCCCCCACCTGCTGCTCAGGTAGGAGGGCATTCTTTACCAGCACATCCACGCTGTCACACGTTGGACCCCAAATTACACAGGGATAAACTGGCTCGTCGGGCTTGGCTTTCTGTAGGGAAATGAAACATTAATCACATTTGGCTCTGTTGATAATCACTGCACTTCACAGTCACTTGTTATTTGTCAATACATAGCTAATTAACTCTGAAAACAGTGTGACCAATATCACTTTCTTAATCGGTAATAAATTTACCATTTAACCATTGCTGGCATGATTTTAGAAACATGACGTTTCAAAAAAACTGCTGAATATTTAAATGAATGAATTATTCAACTGCTCAGATTATACTTACCCTGTGAGGATAGGGCAATACAGAGGATTGAGCAAGGTCATGTAAAAGAATGCCGAGGGAACCATAAACTCCATCGTTCAAGTAGTACATCATGGTTTTATTAGCAATTTTACCATCTGTTCTAAAGGTTCTACTGGCAACAGTCAGCTGATCGCCTGTGGACAGACGAAGAGAACAGACACCACCATGAAGAAGAACGCTAACAACAAGAACACTAAAACGTACACTACAGCTAAAAAGAATTGTCACCTTCCTTGCCAGGACGTGAAGGAAATACAACAAAAAGAATATAAATAATACAGTCGGCTCCAAGATAACTGGCTGATCACAGACTGGCAATGCACAAGGCGGAGTGTCCCCTGTCCCCTCTTCCTGATGAGCTTGGACGAGACTGGACTCTTTTGGACGAGCCGCCCCCGGTGCTAGGACCACCACTGAGGTGGACCCACGGCTGAGCCGCCTCCAGCGCGGCTTCCACCCTCCACCTCTTTTCTGCATTTATGCGCCTGGGAGCCAGGCCTTTGAAGGGGGGTACTGTCACAAGTGAGTTTTCTTCCTCACTCTGGGTGTAATTAGTTGGGTAAGTTGGTTAGCGCATTGCACACACCAGGTTGTGGTTCTGTAATTAGTTGGGTAAGTTGAGCTTTTGCCTTGGTCACATTGTTCTAATTGTTTCTATGTCACGCTGGTCTTTAGGTGAGTGGTTATTATTGGTTTGTCTGCACTGTTTAGATATTTTGATAGTAAGATGCTTGATAGAGAACTTTTATTTATTCATTGTATGTTTTACGTTCTGTGTTTTGGCTTTTGGTTGTCTCCATGTTGGGTTGGAAATAAATACCACAAAAGTGTTTACGCCTCTGCGTTTGGTTCTCCACTTCTCGTTGAATATGTGACATCAATAGTCATTGCCTTCCACAATCAAGATTCATTTTACTTTCTACAAAGCTGTTGTTTGGTCAGAGTCTCACAAATGTTCTTTCTGATCCAAGCACCTCAAACATAAATAAGCCTGTCTATAGCACTTTTTCCCCTTCTTCCTCTGTTCAATCTGTTTAATGTGTGTGTGTTCTTTAGGGCATCTTAATCATTTCTTTTTATTAGCTAGTCCTTCGGTTAGCTTTATCTTGGCAATTCAGACCAGCAACCTCGAGTCGCCTCTTCACTTTTGAAGTTGACACTGTTGTTTTCTGGGTACTTTTCAATGAAGCTATTCATTTTTAGGTGACCATGACTTTAAAATTCTCTGTTATTCCTGCATATTCTCCCAAATCTGAGCTCTCAAACAAGTCAAGCTACAAATAGTTCTCTTTTCAGATGTATAATTATTCTGAGATGCAGATAAGTGGTTGAATCTCTTTCTTACCGCTCAAGGGAGGCAGCTCTTCTAAGATCACTTTCTTGGCGATCACATTGGCGACCAGAGTGACAGCGGTTGTCACATAGTAGCGGCCGGGCTCTGCAATCACACTGACTCCACACGCAAGAGGAAAGAACTCCTCCAGGGATTTATTTATATCAGCAGCGATCTGAAGAGCAAAGGATGTTGGAGTTAAAAATACTGTTTATGATAGCATTATTCGTCTAGCAGTTTTGAGGTGAACATTTTCAGTTTACAGTAATGTAGTTTCCTAATTTATTTTACTTACTTACTTTCATTTAAATACAAATAACAAGCAAACTACCTCTGAAAATGAGAGTTTAAAGTCATTCTTCCCGGGAAACCCACCACCGATATCCAGGAGGGTCATTTGGAAGCCCAACTCTTCCTGAAAAATTAGGACAAAACATAAAAGACAGCTTAATGTCTGTTTAATCATCCAAACATCAGAGTCAGTTATTTCTGTCTGGTTGTTCGACATTTGTTAATGAAAAAAATGACTTATCAATAAAATAGTTCATATTTGACTCATTTTGGATTAACGGCCCTGCAGAAATGGCATTGCATGTCTCAATCCAAGCATTGGAAAAAAACATGAATTAATCTAAAGCAAGTGCTTAACTTTAATTATTTTATTAAATTACATTTAATTTTAATCAGTAAATCAATTAATTTGTATTGTTGAACTGGCATCTCTTACTCACCGCGATGTTGAAGACGCAGCGGGCATCTGAAATTGCCTGTCGGTAGGCATTGGAGTCTGTACAACCACTACCCACGTGGAAGCTGACCCCGATAACCTCCAGGTCCAGGTTCTGAGCTGTCTGGAGGAGCTGTCGACTGCTCGCCAGTTTGGCCCCGTATTTCACACTGAGTTTCACCAGGGCTTTGGAGTCATCAACCGCAAGCCGAAGTACCAGCCTGGACAGAAGAGTCACATTAAAGTGCATACTTACTCATTATATCATCTCCAAGTAATACTGAAGTATATGTAATTCTGTCGGTTTAAATGTTATTATTTAAATACATTAGATGTGTGCGTCTTTACATTATATTCTAACTATGAAAACTATTCATTTTCTGGATTTGGAAGTTTCTGAAAAACACCGTTAGTCAGTCTTACTTGGCACTCTCATGACAGCGGGAGATTTTGAAGAGCTCCTCTTCACTGTCGAAGGTCATCATCTGAACTCCATGGGCTTCAGCATACTTAATGTGGGACTCCTGCTTGCACGGGTGGGCGTAGATGATCTTACTGGGTGTCACTCCAAGGCTTAGCACCTGCTCAATCTCTCCCTGCAATCACACATGTGAATAGTAAGGACAGAATAAAGATATAGACTAAAACGATATTGATTTTAATCTGTATATTCTAAAACATATAGTTATTTGGACATCCTTTCGGATGAAACCAACCTTTGGATAAACCTATTGGGGTTACGTCTAGGAGGTAATAATAAGTATGTGTCAGATAATAAGATACTCCAAGGAACTGCGTCCGGCAGCACCCCTGAGGCCTCCTTTTGCGTGTATGGGGGGGGGGGCTATGGGGGCAGTTAGAGGGGGCAGGAGGACCTTTATGCACCTCCAACTGCAAGCTGAGAGCAGCAGCCAGCCACACCTACTGTCCTGGAGTTGCAGCCAGCGCCACCTACTGTACTGGAGTTGCAGCCAGCGCCACCTACTGTCCTGGAGTTGCATCCAGCGCCACCTACTGTCCTGGAGTTGCATCCAGTGCCACCTACTGTCCTGGAGTTGCATCCAGTGCCACCTACTGTCCTGGAGTTGCAGCCAGCACCACCTACTGTACTGGAGTTGCAGCCAGCGCCACCTACTGTCCTGGAGTTGCAGCCAGCGCCACCTACTGTACTGGAGTTGCAGCCAGCGCCACCTACTGTCCTGGAGTTGCAGCCAGCGCCACCTACTGTACTGGAGTTGCAGCCAGCGCCACCTACTGTACTGGAGATGCAGCCAGCGCCACCTACTGTACTGGAGTTGCAGCCAGCGCCACCTACTGTACTGGAGTTGCAGCCAGCGCCACCTACTGTCCTGGAATTGCAGCCAGCGCCACCTACTGTCCTGTATCTGCAGCCAGCGCCACCTACTGCACTGGATCTGAAGCCAACGCCACCTACTGTCCTGGAGTTGCATCCAGCACCACCTACTGTCCTGGAGTTGCAGCCAGCGCCACCTACTGTCCTGGAGTTGCATCCAGTGCCACCTACTGTCCTGGAGTTGCAGCCAGCGCCACCTACTGTCCTGGAGTTGCAGCCAGCGCCAGCTACTGTACTGGAGTTGCATCCAGTGCCACCTACTGTCCTGGAGTTGCAGCCAGCGCCAGCTACTGTACTGGAGTTGCATCCAGTGCCACCTACTGTCCTGGAGTTGCATCCAGCGCCACCTACTGTCCTGGAGTTGCAGCCAGCGCCACCTACTGTCCTGTATCTGCAGCCAGCGCCACCTACTGCACTGGATCTGAAGCCAACGCCACCTACTGTCCTGGAGTTGCAGCCAGCGCCACCTACTGTCCTGGAGTTGCATCCAGCGCCACCTACTGTCCTGGAGTTGCACCCAGCGCCACTAACGGCGTTGGCTGCTCAATTGTGGTTGGAGGCCGAGAAAGGCAGTCACCTGCATGACATGTTTGCCATAACAGCCAAAAACTGAACAGCATAGCAACACCTGCTGGGGAGTTGTTCCAACAAGGTGAGGTCATAAACAGAAAATGTTTTAAATCACAAAATTAGGAGGGTAATTACAGAGTATAGTACGCTAAGCTACTCAAGTGCCTCTGTGATCACATTCAGTCATTATGATTTCAAAGTTTAGGTGAGTTTGACTCTACCTGGCTGCCACAGTCAAAACCAGCCCCCACAGATTCCAGTATTTTGAGGATAGGCGGACTGTTGTTGCATTTGACGGCGTAGAAAGGAACCACACGGGGTAGGTTACTGAGCCAACAGAGGTGTTTGTTAAGGACATCATCCAAGTCTGTCATGAGGAAGGCATCTTTACAGGCCTGGCAACAGAAGGAATCAAACACAAACTTAAAGTCAGCATCAACTGATGGCAATAGGTAATGTTCTCAATATTCAACGACTGTGCTAATGCGTGGCGCAAACCTGCAGCAAACTCACCAACTGGACGTTAACAAAGACCTACAACAGAAATGCAGCTGTCTTTAACTGGGCGCCAGCCAGACATACCAAACATAAAGAAGAACAGACAACGCCATATCCCGAAAAAGCCTCTAGGTCACCACAAAGGTGCTTAGAGGTCTCTTGTCTCCGCTGTTACACTAAGCAAATAGAAACACCAATAACTAGCAACTGAGCTAGATAGGAAACAAGAGTGCGTATTCCTAAACCTGAAAAAAGCAACAGAAAACATTTCCCAGACATTATGCACCACATTGAGGTCCATCAATTAACCAATTTGAATTCTCAAAATTGTCCCAGGAGTGCGTGAAATAACACGTGGGTGTTAATATATGAGAATTCATGGCGCCACCATTTAGTTTTGGGGTATAACCCTTTACCCTAGGAAGTCTACCTTATCCTTATCTGAACCGCTCAGGTCCCCCAGGTGTGAATGATTCCCTGATTAGAATATTGGGTAACACTTACATGTAATTATGCGGTTACAGGTATCGTAACTGAGGGTAACAACCCATTGTTTCAGCAAACGAATAGACAGAAAAGCCCTGATGCTTGAGGCTGAAAGTTGAAATTGAGGGAAATGAAAAAAATAAACGTGCAACGCTGGAGCTGGGACCCACTGGTGTTAGTGCATAGCTGGTTCTGGAGCTGGGACCCACTGGTGTTAGTGCATAGCTGGAGCTGAGACCCACTGGCCTTAGTGCATAGCTGGTTCTGGAGCTGGGACCCACTGGCGTTAGTGCATAGCTGGTTCTGGGACCCACTGGCCTTAGTGCATAGCTGGTTCTGGGACCCACTGGCCTTAGTGCATAGCTGGTTCTGGAGCTGGGACCCACTGGCGTTAGTGCATAGCAGGTTCTGGAGCTGGGACCCACTGGCGTTAGTGCATAGCTGGTTCTGGAGCTGGGACCCACTGGCGTTAGTGCATAGCTGCTTCTGGAGCTGGGACCCACTGATGTTCACATTTAACTGGTTCTGGAGCTGGGACCCACTGATGTTCATGCAGTTACACTATTTTAATATGCTGTATTATTGGGTTGTTACTGTCAGTTAAAACATTTGTTACTGTGTCAATACATATGTAAGTATGCTGTTTGACTGAAGTTTGTGGAATTTGACCTGAGGTCCAGAGCATAATATTCCTGATATAGTTTATGCCTTTTATCACACTATTACCCTTGACTGACAAACATTTGCATTCCTTTATTTCAAACATCTTGAGAATGCTTCTTTGTTTTTAGTTTTCTTCGGGTAATTCACTATTCAGCAGGAGAATTATGCCAAGCACAAGACCAAAGCAACATTGGAGTAGTACAAGAACAAAAATGTCCTACAGTGGCAAAGTGCTAATGTTCAATTGCTAAATTCAATTCTTAACAAAAGACTGAAATTAAAGCTGGAATTGTTGTGATAAGTTGCTCCACCAAATATACATTTGTGGTTATTGGATACTTGTACTTATTCGGTATTGTGATTAAAATCATCAGTAATGTAGTCCTGACTGGATGCCCACCGTTAAAGAAAATGCATTAATCCTCTGGTCAACATAATCACAAGCAGACATTCCTTCACCCAAGATGTGAATGTCAGTTTCTGCAAAGGTAAAATCAGCCATGATCTGGACCAATAAATGATGGGAAACCTGAAGAAAGAAAAATATATTTTTTTAAGTAAGTAATTCTTCAAATACAAAATGAATAAATACAATTGCCCTAGTAAACATTCTATGAACGTAGTAACAATACCCCTTTAAATGGACAGCATGAAGGAAAATCTTTTGTGTATTAACCTGTCTGACTTGCTATGGTGCGAGTCCTGAGGCTCAAAACCAGCCGGGGAATTCCAGTTTCTAAACCCTAGCTACCAGTTATTAATGTCAGACTTACAGAGTAAAATCCCAATATTCTTGTGGCAATTTATACCGCACTTAGAAGACCCAGATCAGCACTGGAGTTATATTTGGACAAGTTGGAAGTGTAAACAAGATTAAAAAAGTTTATCACAATGTTTTACTAATAATGCCACTGGAAATATTACATTATTTTTGAGTCATTGGAGCTGAATATTGCTGTTTTACGTTTGCTAAAGTTAGTTTGACAGAAGCCACTGTACTAAACTGTATTAAAGCCTGTTCTAATTTGCCACCCACATAGTTTCTGAATGACATTGGGGATATTTCTTTCTATTGATATATGTATGTCAAGAAGGTCAGACAAAGGAGATTTAATATTAAAATATAAACTATATCCAAAAAAACAACAACAACAAAACAGGACAAAAATGTTACGAAAAAGGCTTATGCCAAACAAGACACGCTAGGAAAGGAGGAACTTAAATAAGGATAGTGATTGGGGAAATTGTGAGGTGACGGCAATAACCCCCCACAGGTGCGGCTCCAGCCGTCAAATTCAATGGCGGCAGCTGCAAATTCCGAAGCTCCACGCATCTGTTGCTTAAACTCTGTGGGCCAACAGGTTATGCTGCTCCAGAACTGACAACCGGACAGTAGGGGGCGGTACAGGACTTGCAGGGCACTCTTCTCCTACGGCAGCTGCTGGGGCCTCCTGAGTGCCCTTCTCTATCGTCCCGGATCCGCCTCCGTTAGGGACCCGCGACGGAGCTGGCTTGCCGCTGTGTCCCGGACCGCGGGCGCCACCAAATAATTTGGGGAGACCTATCCGCCAGTTGCCTCTGTTCTCCAGAGTGCTCTGTTCGGGCAGGGCGAACGAACCACAGTTAATAAGAAAAACTTAGAACAAAAAGAACACTACACAAAATGGGACCTGTGCAAAGAGTCACATAAAACGCCAAAGAAAGACAAGACACACTAGAAAGGAGAAAATACCTTGTAAATGTCACAACTCCTCCTACGCCACTCTTTATTTGTCATCACCTCCCCCTCACCGCCCCCTCAACATCACATTGTCTTGTCATGTCTTGTCTGTTACACACACACACCTAGTGTCCATTACCTCATTATTATCGTATATAGGCTTCCTGTTGTTGGTCATGCCTTGTCTGTTACACACATCTGGGGCCCATTACCTCATTAGTATCGTATATAGGCTTCCTGTGTTTGGTCATGTCTTTGTGTGGTATTGTTGCATGTTTTGTGCTCCTTTGCATTATTCAGATACATTACCCTTTCTATATTTACCCAGTACATACATGCACCAAATAGGCTGGGTCTCTTGACAGTTCGTGTTGTGTGATTTAAAAATCTAATCTAAATATAACACCTGTATGAACAGACAAATACGCTGAAATGTACCAGATAAATGCTGCAGCAGCAAGTTAAAAACTAACACGCAAGAGGAGCGGAGTTCCCATTATGTTTGTATCTATATGTTTTGGTGAAATAAGGTCTGTAATTGTGTCAAAATGATGTACATAAACAGCATTTTATATATCCCTAACTAGAAATCAATGTAAAATATATATAACAAAAACTGACATATTTAGTGTCATGTTTGGTTTATTCTACACACTACTATTGTTACTCTATTATGGTGTTTACTATTCCATTACTAAAACCAGAATTTTGACTGTAATATTGATATTGAAATGTTTGTCCACATTCACTTTCATTTATATCAACAATTCACCTCATATCCATATGATAATTGAGATTATAATGTATTAATTTGGATTGACAGTGACCTGTCATTTAAGAAACATACCAATGAGCTTGTAAAAAAGCTTACAAAGTGGGTTTATTCTACAGAAACAAATCTTGCTTTTCCTTGGTGAACAGGAGACAAATTATTCAGTCAAATTTATTGCCAGTGCTGGACTATGGGGATACAATATGCAGTATTGCATCTGGTTCTACTTTGAAGATGCTTGACTCTTTTCACACGGTGCTCTGCATTTTATTACATCTGACAGATATGATACACATCACTGCATTTTATACCAGAAAGTTGGCTCTACTCCAAAGGCTTCCAGTATATTCATCATCACTATTGACAGATCATATAGATCAAATACTAGATCGAAGAATTGGATAGTTTTAAAAACTCCTTCTCTAAATAGTGAGGTGGGTAGTTCAGCCTTCAAATCACCTCAGCTGTGGACTATTATTCAATTTGATTTTGTTTTGGGCGTCCTGGTGAGGGTCAATTAATAAAACATGTTCGAGTTTAATAGTGAGAATTGTGTCTGTTTTAATTGACTGAGATGATTATTGTTCTGTCATTGTATTTGTTAATTGTTTGTATTTGTCCTCAATTGTTGTTGTATTCGTGAATTGATGTTCCCAGGGCACACTTGCAAATGAGATATCTGTCTCAATGTGTCTCCCTGAATAAATAAAAGTTAAATAAATAAATAAAGATTTGTGAGGTGTCAAGGTTTTAGTGCGTGTTTGTTTTGGTTTTCAGTTGCAGTTTTCGTAATGTGCATCTATGTTCAGTTCTCACTCTTGTGTCATTATTGGTTTCAACAGTAGTCTCTAGACACCGGTATGTTCTCTATTAAATGAAACCATTATTTATCAGGAATTCACTGTAGATAGACTGGAACGTTTTATTGAGAAACCAATACATTCCATACATTTACAGAGCGCATTATTGGTATCTACCCGTCATCAACAACCTCCTATACAGGTGTTTGTCTCCAGAAGACCATAAACGGAACCATAAACTTCACACCAGAACCATAAACGGTTTGCCTTCAGGCAGGCGGTACAGATCTCTATACACCCACACAGTCAGGCTTAGGTTTCTTCCCAGTTTCTTCCCAGCTGCTGTTACACTGCTGAACTCTGATATCCCTCAGTAATATTGCCCTACACACCTCTGCCTTAATTATTTTACCTGCCATTTGCACACTGCATGCTGTCTGTACTCCAACCCTTGCTAACGTATTTACTTGACTTGTCTGTACTCTCCATTTGCCACCTGCACAGATGATTTTCGCAGATCATTGAACTGCACACCTGCACATTTTACCCATGTCTATTGCACATCCATACATTGTACTCCATCTCATTTGACTCACACATTGGCACATTGACACACTGCCCTACATAGTATTTTACTGCCCTACATAGTATTTCACGGCCCTACATAGTATTTTACTGCCCTAAATAGTATTTCACTGCCCTAAATAGTATTTCACTGCCCTAAATAGTATTTCACTGCCCTACATAGTATTTCACTGCCCTACATGGCATTTTACTGCCCTACATAGTATTTTACTCCCCTATATAGTATTTCACTGCCCTACATAGTATTTTATTGCCCTACATATTATTTCATTGCCCTACATAGTATTGTACTGCCCTTTATAGTTTCACTGCCCTAAATAGTATTTCACTGCCCTAAATAGTATTTCACTGCCCTATATGGCATTTTACTGCCCTACATAGTATTTTACTCCCCTATATAGTATTTTGCCCTACATAGTATTTTATTGCCCTACATAGTATTTCATTGCCCTACATAGTATTGTACTGCCCTTTATAGTATTTCACTGCCCTTTATAGTATTTCACTGCCCAACATAGTATTTTGCACTGCTCTGCGTTCTAACACACCTGGTTTACCAGTCAGTATATAAAACCACATAGCCTTTCCCCCCATTGAAATTTATTGCTCATTTTTGACTGAGCGTTTTCACTTTGACATTATTCCAAGTCTGTTTATCGTGTACTGTCTGTTTCTGCCTGCAGGGCTCTGGTCTGCCTGATCCTTGTTGTACAGCCATTAGTGACTACCTGGTTGTGACTACCTGGTTGTGACTACCTGGTTGTGACTACCTGCCTGTACCCTGGACCCTGTGTCATCACTCCCCCTGAAGACCGATCGTTGATGATCATTGTGTGGATTTGTTTCATGTACTAACCTGTGTTTGTGTCAGGAAGCATTCTAGTCCATATCTTTTTGTTTTCTGCTACGACGCACCAATTATTTATTGCTATTTGTGTAATGTACTTTTTTGTTTGCTCCCACGTAATTCTTAAAGTGTCATCTTTGTTATTAAAATGTGTTGGTTGAGCATCACTCCTGTGCCTGGGGCGTCTCTCTCTACTTACCCAGCCTGGTTACACTCTGCCTTCGCCCACTGTCAATGCACCTTAGTCCAGTACCTGATTACATGTTGCTGACCTGGGCCTGTTTGACCTTTGCTCTGCTGTCATTAATAAATATACGTTGGGCTTCTGCGATTGGAGCCATTATCTGTTTGAGTATTTGTTACAATAACTTATTTTCATAATTGTTGCATAATTGTATATGTGTGTTAAGATTGCAGCTACTTGCTGAAATGTAATGTATCTCATTTACAAAAAAATGTGGATGGTTAGTTTCAAGATCACAGCAATTTTGTTATTTTTCATATACTACTACACATAGATATTGTTTAATGTGTCCCTTAATCTATTGAATATTATTTTACATACACATTAACCACATATAATGAATATCGTGCTTAAAAACGTAAAATTGCATGTCGGTGCAAGTCATTTACTCCCATCTTCACTGTTAACTAATTACTTTCTAGTTTATTAAAATGCATTTTTCTGAAAATTCTAATGTAATAATTGAAATGTTCTCCCAATCAGAACATTGGGAGAGAGATCGTATCTTTGCTTTGCAAATATGTAGATGGTCACTAACCTTTAATGGCTCAAATTAGACTTGAATCTTTACGTGAGCCAGAGAGTCATTCAGGAGTCCGTTTGATGCATGAGATCACAAGCAGCAATAAGCGGTTTTGTCACTGGCTGTTTGGTTTTAACAGGATTGGGCGGTGTGTCAGCTGTGGGTGGTGGCTGTTTATCAGCTTATTTGGCCACTCCCACAAATATGTGGTATGTGAGAAATACATTTTCCCAATGTTTTAGGTGACTCCTTATGAAGGTAAAACAGCGACATAAGTTTTTTTCTTGTAATTGGTTTTTTTCTTTTGAAACTCGTTTTGTACTTAGGTCTTATTTCTTGTAATTGTTTTTTTTTCTTTTGAAACTCGTTTTGTACAAAAGTTTTTCTTTCCTGTAATATGTTTTGTACAAAAAACCAACGCGCAGAGTTTTGTCACTAATATTCCACCAGCACTGTGACAAAAGTTTTTCTTTCTTGTAATTCATTTTTTTTTTTTGAAACTCGTTTTGTACAAACGTTTTTCTGTCCTGTAATATGTTTTGTACAAAAAACCAACGCGCAGAGTTTTGTCACTAATATTCCACCAGCACTGTGACAAAAGTTTTTCTTTCTTGTAAATCAGTCTGTGCCCAAACGTGTAACGATTGGTTGAAGTTCAAAGGGCCACGCTAAGATAGCTATCCGTTCATTGGTCAGAATACGTTTGGGGTTTCTGTTTGGAAACGCAGTGAAACGTTTGGGCACAGACTGATTTACAAGAAAGAAAAACTTTTGTCACAGTGCTGGTGGAATATTAGTGACAAAACTCTGCGCGTTGGTTTTTTGTACAAAACATATTACAGGACAGAAAAACGTTTGTACAAAACGAGTTTCAAAAAAAAAAACGAATTACAAGAAAGAAAAACCTTTGTACAAAACGAGTTTCAAAAGAAAAAAAACAATTACAAGAAAGAAAACCTAAGTACAAAACGAGTTTCAAAAGAAAAAAAACTATTACAAGAAAAAAACTTATGTCGCTGTTTTACCTTCATAACTCCTACTCCATACCTACAGGCTAATCACCTTCCCAGCATTCCAACGTAAGCAGTATGATCCAAATCCCAATTAGATGAATGTAACGTAGGGTGAGGTCTTGTTCCACACGGGGAGTTTAGTGGGGTGCACTTCCTGTGTTCCGGTGGTTGTCTTGATTATACACAGCTGGGGTGAATTATCTAGTTAGCAGGGATATTTAAGTCGCTGGGGAATGTCCCCTCTGCTTAGTTTTGTTTATTTCAACGTTATGTATCGTAGGAGGTGTTACGTGTAGTGTACTGTATCTGTCGTTGCTGATGTTTAGTAGTCGCCACAGTGCGCACTTTTGTTTTTATCACCGGTTAGGTGTTTTTCACCGTTCATTGCACGTGTTTGTTTGCATTGATTTTATTAAACACTGCGAACGTGATGCCCGGCTCAGCGAGTGGCGTTTCACACGACACTCAACCTGTGGATATTATGACAATTAACGTTAATTCTAATGACCGATTTGTACTATGCTAAGTGATCCCGCCAACTGAGATTGCCTGTATATATCGGATAAAGAGCGCAGTGAATAGAAATGCAGAAACAGTTGGTACAACCGGACGTTTCCTATCAAATCAATTGGCTAAAATGTAATTATAGGAACGAAAAAAAGTGGAGCGACAACTTGGTCTGGTTTAGTCTCATTCTGATTGATATATGGTGACACATAAAGCCAAGATCAGAAGAAATATTCAAGCCTGTCACTCACTCGTGATCCCAACGATCTGTTACGACCTGGCTCACAAATGCCAGTTGCAATAACCAAAAGAAAATGTATTAAATGTACTCTCACATCCAAATACAGACGAGTGTGTGTCCAAACAGCATGAGTTTACACACAATTAAACAGAAATGTCTGCCGTGGGGAAGAGAGCGAGCAGCACTGAAGGCTCAACTTTATAGCCAGCAAATCAGGTCTTTAGGAGGCGCGGCCAATCTTCCTGATGTCCATCCCGGCTCCGCCCACTCATTCCTGTCAGAAGACAAGGAAAACAACACGCCAAGTGAGAGGACCGTCACCACCGGAATCATTTATCCATGCATCAATTTTTTTAAAAACTCTGTACGGACCCAGTGATGCATTATGAATAAAACCAAGAAAACCAGACAACCCAACAATTAGCCTCTTGCTAATGTTTTTGGCTAGTGTGGTGGAAACTATATACGCCCACAGTTAGGATTCAAGAGACAACAACACTCTGCCACAATTATGTTTATTATATAATCTTAAAGAACGTTACATCTCCTATGAGACGGAGAAATCCACATTTAGTCCCTTCGACCAGACATGAACCTCTAACCAGATCAAACAGTTGGTCAGTGTTATACAGGTTTAACCAGGTAGACAGTTGGTCAGTATTATACAGGTTTAACCAGGTAGACAGTTGGTCAGTATTATACAGGTTTAACCAAATAGACTGTTGGTCAGTATTATACAGGTTTAACCAGGTAGACAGTTGGTCAGTATTATACAGGTTTAACCAGGTAGACAGTTGGTCAGTATTATACAGGTTTAACCAGGTAGACAGTTGGTCAGTATTATACAGGTTTAACCAGGTAGACAGTTGGTCAGTATTATACAGGTTTAACCAGGTAGACAGTTGGTCAGTATTATACAGGTTTAACCAGGTAGACAGTTGCTCAGTATTATACAGGTTTAACCAGGTAGACAGTTGGTCAGTATTATACAGGTTTAACCAGGTAGACAGTTGGTCAGTATTATACAGGTTTAACCAGGTAGACAGTTGGTCAGTATTATACAAGTTTAACCAGGTAGACAGTTGGTCAGTATTATACAGGTTTAACCAGGAAGACAGTTGGTCAGTATTATACAGGTTTAACCAGACAGACAGTTGGTCAGTATTATACAAGTTTAACCAGGTAGACTGTTGGTCAGTATTATACAGGTTTAACCAGACAGACAGTTGGTCAGTATTATACAGGTTTAACCAGGAAGACAGTTGGTCAGTATTATACAGGTTTAACCAGGAAGACAGTTGGTCAGTATTATACAGGTTTAACCAGGAAGACAGTTGGTCAGTATTATACAGGTTTAACCAAATAGACTGTTGGTCAGTATTATACAGGTTTAACCAAATAGACTGTTGGTCAGTATTATACAGGTTTAACCAGGTAGACAGTTGGTCAGTATTATACAGGTTTAACCAGGTAGACAGTTGGTCAGTATTATACAGATTTAACCAGGTAGACAGTTGGTCAGTATTATACAGGTTTAACCAAATAGACTGTTGGTCAGTATTATACAGGTTTAACCAGGTAGACAGTTGGTCAGTATTATACAGATTTAACCAGGTAGACAGTTGGTCAGTATTATACAAGTTTAACGAGGTAGACAGTTGGTCAGTATTATACAGGTTTAACCAGGTAGACAGTTGGTCAGTACTATACAGGTTTAACCAGGTATACAGTTGGTCAGTATTATACAGGTTTAACCAGGTAGACAGTTGGTCAGTATTATACAGGTTTAACCAGGTAGACAGTTGGTCAGTATTATACAGGTTTAACCAGGTAGACAGTTGGTCAGTATTATACAGGTTTAACCAGGTAGACAGTTGGTCAGTATTATACAGGTTTAACCAGGTAGACAGCTGGTCAGTATTATACAGGTTTAACCAGGTAGACAGTTGGTCAGTATTATACAGGTTTAAACAGGAAGACAGTTGGTCAGTATTATACAGGTTTAACCAAATAGACTGTTGGTCAGTATTATACAGGTTTAACCAGGTAGACAGTTGGTCAGTATTATACAGGTTTAACCAGGTAGACAGTTGGTCAGTATTATACAAGTTTAACCAGGTAGACAGTTGGTCAGTATTATACAGGTTTAACCAGGTAGACAGTTGGTCAGTATTATACAGGTTTAACCAGGTAGACAGTTGGTCAGTATTATACAGGTTTAACCAGGTAGACAGTTGGTCAGTATTATACAGGTTTAACCAAATAGACTGTTGGTCAGTATTATACAGGTTTAACCAGGTAGACAGTTGGTCAGTATTATACAGGTTTAACCAGGTAGACAGTTGGTCAGTATTATACAGATTTAACCAGGTAGACAGTTGGTCAGTATTATACAGGTTTAACCAAATAGACTGTTGGTCAGTATTATACAGGTTTAACCAGGTAGACAGTTGGTCAGTATTATACAGATTTAACCAGGTAGACAGTTGGTCAGTATTATACAAGTTTAACGAGGTAGACAGTTGGTCAGTATTATACAGGTTTAACCAGGTAGACAGTTGGTCAGTATTATACAGGTTTAACCAGGTAGACAGTTGGTCAGTATTATACAGGTTTAACCAGGTAGACAGTTGGTCAGTATTATACAGGTTTAACCAGGTAGACAGTTGGTCAGTATTATACAGGTTTAACCAGGTAGACAGTTGGTCAGTATTATACAGGTTTAACCAGGTAGACAGTTGGTCAGTATTATACAGGTTTAACCAGGTAGACAGTTGGTCAGTATTATACAGGTTTAACCAGGTAGACAGTTGGTCAGTATTATACAGGTTTAACCAGGTAGACAGTTGGTCAGTATTATACAGGTTTAACCAGGTAGACAGTTGGTCAGTATTATACAGGTTTAACCAGGTAGACAGTTGGTCAGTATTATACAGGTTTAACCAGGTAGACAGTTGGTCAGTATTATACAGGTTTAACCAGGTAGACAGTTGGTCAGTATTATACAGATTTAACCAGGTAGACAGTTGGTCAGTATTATACAAGTTTAACGAGGTAGACAGTTGGTCAGTATTATACAGGTTTAACCAGGTAGACAGTTGGTCAGTATTATACAGGTTTAAGCAGGTAGACAGTTGGTCAGTATTATACAGGTTTAATCAGACAGACAGTTGGTCAGTTTCACAATCAGTCACACCCTCTGGTCCATTACCTCAATCTACTTGTCAGATTCCTTTCTCTGTGCCTTTTGGCTTAGAGACAATAGAAACAAGACAGGCTAATTGTAACCAAAACACAACCCCCTACATTCCTTCAGTCCTGAGAACTAACTATCTCCAACATTAACCAACCATTCCCTACTGAGGGAACTCAAATAAATAATAAATAATTATTCACACAGGTTCAGTTTTTTGTTAAATATCATTTGTTGTTTCACAGCTATGTAGCTACATAATCCACGTATGTAACAAATGAGTGAACCAGTGTCATGGTTGATGGTTGGTTGTGTGTAGACTACGGTCACTTCACCAGTTCTGATAACATATGCTAAATCTGTGTAGATTACGGTCACCTCACCAGTTCTGATGCTTAATCTGTGTAGACTACGGTCACCTCAGCAGTTCTGATAACTGATGCTAATCTGTGTAGACTACGGTCACCTCACTAGTTCTGATAACTGATTTATGTCGGATTTTATTGTACGTTTTTATTGTACGTGTGTCGACGGGCCGGTAAGAAAGTTAAAATGGGGTTATCTCAGGCACTCTAAATAATTTAAAATTGGGAATATTAACCTAAACCATTTTTGCATGTATTTCGGCTGGTTTGAAAGTTAAAATTCACGTTATTAGTAACAATTTTGTTGGTCTAAACGTGGCAACATTTCATCATTCTTTACACAACTGATCACGCTCTGTCAAGTTCCTCATGTATTGTTGATGGACAGCAACATTCAAGACATGCCACACATTTTCAGTCAGATTTAGGTTCTGGTTTTAAATGGGCCACTAATTGACATTTACCTTAACATTCTTTAGCCACTCCACCGTCACTTTTTAGAATTTGGAAAATGTGAATGTCTGTTTAAAAGATAAAACAACACTCGTGACTACCTGGTATTCCAAATGCCTAGACTCCATAACAGACAAGTAGTTACTCACGCAGTATGCTACAAACCATACTGGCCAAGGTATGTACAACGTTAGAATGTAATATCTACCGCAAAGACATTCACATTACATAATAACATAACTCATTTTGTACTTTTAGATTTGAAATATTACATTACAAATTTAGTAGGAGAGAAATTAGACACCATAAAATAGGAAGGCGAGAAAACGGGTGGACATTTTTGAAAATTAATACAATATTTTAAATAAAATTGCAGCTTCGGGCCCAGTGAAAGTTCCCCTACAAATGTTAATGTTCACCAATCTAGACTAGGTGTCATTATGGTTTATCCAAGCACAGTGGATGTCATTTTTCTGTTGGTATTTCATTAACCCACAAACCCTGTGAAGTAATTCAGTAACTTGTACACCAGGAGGCATAATAACACTGAAAGCCACACTAGTGAACTCATGGGTTGAAAGTAAATCGGAAGTCTGGCTAAAAACAAACACAAGAAAATCTGTTACACCCCTTCATCATATGAAACCACAGCTTGCAAAAGGGCAGTTGAGTCAATTGAATGTCGGCATGAGATCATAAGAAATCTTTCAATATCTATTTTGCTGGTCAGCGTCTACTTAGTTAGCATTTTTGTCATTTAGCAGAAACTTCTATCCAAGATCGACTTGAAAGAATTACAAGTGGCTTGCTCAAGGGCACAATGACAGATCTATTTTGACCAGAAATTTGAACCATTAACCTTTCAGTTCTGGACCAACTCATGTCCCTCTGTATATGGGCAATGATGTCTTGCTGGTAGTTTTTATTAAATGTGAATACTCTTTGCCATTTCAATTTTGAATTGACCTTGAATTTTTAAGCTAATTTGTTTCAAATACCACTTATTTGAATTCTTCAGGTTGCAACCTCATAAGAAACAAATTCAGTCTAACTCTTCTAGTCTATGGGCTTTCTGCCAGTAGTTTTAAGAACATCCTATATGTAATATCCCAACATGTTATAGGTTTAAAAAAAAATATATATATGTATATTCTAGCAATTCTCTGAGGGCAGTCTGCAGTTTCTGCTAGAAGAATATATTTTTGTATGTCTTGTGAGCTTTGTTCAGATTTTGTAGAACATCAGGATCCAATTTGTAATCTTGTTTTTAAAGCAGTATTTGTAAACAAGTGGAAAAAAATGTAGCCTAAAATAGAACTAAACAGTTTCCATTATTAATGGACCATAAATGCATCCTTGAATTTGGTCGATCCATTAGACCGGGTAAGTCTAGCAAGCCCAGAGCCGGCTTGTTACAGAGACCATAGGGGAGGAAGAGTTAGGCACCGGGATTTGAACCCCTCCCATTACGTCATCAGGTGAAAGCAAATCATGATCGTCTTGCATCTTTCTGACGAAATAATAGCAAAAATAAAAATATTAATACTATATAAATAATAATAATAATTACTGTATAAGTAATGGTTTTATCATCTTTATTATATTTTTTATATAATTATCTTTCCCCTTGTGAAGCACTTTGGGGCAACGTCTGTTGTTGGAAAATGTGCTATATAAATAAATCTGTATTGTATTGTATAATATCAATATAGCCTACTAATAAATCACACCCTGACAGCCTGGCTAATACATAACCTACATGTTCACAATTGTTCAACAATCCCATATATGCTTTCTACATATAAAACATAAATAGCATTATTTGTCTAAAGTAAAATGAGTAATTCCATAATTTATAAGCAAGCATTGCACGTGTGCATCTTAAAAACGGAATGCAAACAATGATATCCCTCATTATCCGGGATATGCCATTCATATTAATATTAGGCATTAATATAACGCTTAATATAACATTTAATATAATATATTAATATAACCTTTAATATAATATATTAATATAACCTGCACACTTAATATAATCTTTAATATACTATATTAATATAACCTATTATATAGTATATTAATATAACCTTTAATAGAATATATTAATATAACCTTTAATATAATATATTAATATAACCTGCACACTTTCCTCATGTTCTCCACCTCTGATTGCAGCTTTGACACAGCAATCTGAATCTGAGGGGCTCGTTCAATCTCCATACGTGACGTGTCGAACGCCGATTGGATACACGGGCGGAATTATGTAAATAGTGGGCGGAGTGTGTGGCGAAACTATGTGACGTCATCGTCCAGTGTGTTGAGAAACAAACAAACATGGCGACGGGCTGGATGGGTTGGCAGGGATACACGCTAACTTGTGTCGTGTTTTTGTGTTGCCCGGTGGGCACGGCGGCAGAACCGGGCCTCCCGGACACGGGTAGGGCCACCCGGATATTCGGCATGCGGCTGGAGAGAAGCGACAAGCCAGCCAGAACCGCCGACGACGGGGTGATCGAGGTGACGGAGGAGAGCAACATCTGCATGAGGTTCTACGGACTGCGGATCGTCCCGGACACCTGGACCCGGATCAGATTCACGGAACACGAGCACCCGGACGGGGATCTCACCGGGACGCGTTCCCCGTTTAACGGGACCTGTGCCGACTATAGTAGAGACATCGTGGTGCTGGGTGGCATGAACGTGAGCCACCTGGGGACATCAGGGGTGCTGGGTTTGAAAATCCGACCGCTGCGGAAGAGCGAGCCCCAGAGGGAGTACGGACTGTGCGTCCGGGACAGCCGGGACGACAGGTGGTACCTGCTGGGTGAGGATGACGGGAGACTGCGTGTGGTGGAGGAGAAAAGGTTGATACTCCCCATGTGGTTTCAGTGCGTGCTCATCTGCTGCCTGCTGGTACTGTCTGGGATGTTCAGTGGGCTCAACCTGGGACTCATGGCACTGGATCCCATGGAGCTCCGGATCGTCCAGAACTGCGGCACCGAGAAGGAGAAAAGGTACGCCAGCAAAATCGAACCCATCCGCCGGAAGGGGAACTATCTCCTGTGCTCCCTGCTCCTGGGCAACGTGCTGGTGAACACAACCCTCACCATCCTCCTGGATGACCTGATAGGCTCCGGGATGGGTGCTGTGGTCGCCTCCACTATCGGCATTGTCATATTTGGGGAGATTGTGCCCCAGGCTCTGTGCTCTCGCCACGGCCTGGCCGTGGGTGCGAACACCATCATGGTGACCAAGTTCTTCATGCTGGTCACCTTCCCTCTGTCGTGGCCCATCAGCAAGCTTCTCGACTGCGTCCTGGGTCAGGAGATCGGCACCGTGTACAACCGGGAGAAGCTCGTGGAGATGCTGCGAGTGACCGAGCCGTACAACGACCTGGTCAAGGAGGAGCTGAACATGATCCAGGGCGCGCTGGAGCTGCGGACAAAGACCGTGGAGGACGTGATGACGCCGATCGGCGACTCGTTCATGATCCACAGCGACGCCGTGCTGGATTTTAACACCATGTCGGAGATCATGGAGAGCGGGTACACGCGCATTCCCGTGTTCGAGGACGAGCGGTCGAACATCGTGGACATCCTGTACGTGAAGGACCTGGCGTTCGTGGACCCGGACGACTGCACGACGCTCAAGACCATCACCAGGTTCTACAACCACCCGGTGCACTTCGTGTTTCACGACACCAAGCTGGATGCGATGTTGGAGGAGTTCAAGAAAGGTTTGTTCGGATACGGGTCAGGTGGCACACTGGGTTTTGGTTTACACTGATTTGTTTGTTCACCTTGACAGTAAACTAGTTATGGAGTGTGTTGTTTCCTTTCTGCTATCTGGTTTGTTTACATCATTAGGGACAGCCGTGACTGATTCTGTCTGTGTGTTCTGGGAGATCATTTATTAGGGATGTGTCAAATAGCAATAGGGCCTGGACAAATATGTTTGCTTATTGCTATGAAGGAACGGTTATGTAGCCGCCAGTAACCAGAACAAATGTCATGTTAAGTTTGGGACCCTGTCTTCATACGGTCTCCTTGTTTCTTTCACACTGTATGATCTGCTCACCTAGCTGGCTGCTCCTGACTGCTTTTTCTCTCCTGACACAAATGCCCTCTCCTGAGGAGGACACTGGCCCTCCCGCGGTGGCGGGGGGGGGGGGCTGGTTCTTACTTTCCCAAGGATTTGTCTCAAGGTCAGACACTAACCATAGACAGATTGAAGATAGCTTGTTTGGCCGTTATTTGCTGACACTGACGGACAGACACACGCTGTGTTGTTTGTGCTTCTCTCTACAGAGGAATAAAGGCGACGCAGACAATCCGTTCACCAGTGCTCTGTTTCTAATGTGACGCTAGTCTGGAATGCTATTGTCTGTCTACAGTATGTCCATGTTCACTAAGAATTAGATCCCCACCCCAAGTTCTCACACACACACACACGCAACCTTGTCTCTTGTCTTTTACCAGCTCTAGTTTGTCATACTTTGCTGAGGGTACGTCGTGTGTGTGTCTCACCGCTGTTGTCTTTCGATGAATGCTCTGTGTCAGAACGTGTTCCTTGTGAGGTGACCTGGTAAAAATGCATGGATAAAAGACAGTTAATTAATGACATTACGACGAAATTAACTAAAACTCTGTGTATTTTCTGTATCGCGCTCATGTCAACTTTGCCGTACGTCTCTCTACTGTACACGACAATCTGAACCAGCCCAATGAGGTTGGATAAAGTTTCACGCCTGTTTTTCTGTGGTTGGCAGGAGTGTGTGTGTGTGTGTCTGTGTGTGTGTGTGTCTTGTCTGTGTGTCGGTGACCCCGGGATATACTGGCTGTGATACACAACGCCTAATCTCTACAGCTGCTTGGCTTTGCTGCATGACCCCATGCTGTGGGTGGATAGGAAAGTGATAGGAAATACAGAAGTGTTTGCAAATTCACAACACGATCACTCAAGTGCATAACTACACACAGACAGACACACACACACAAACAGACACCCACACACACACTTAGATGGAACTTTACCAGCACGCTCCTCTAATAACCCACATGCCTGGCACACATTCATCTTCTCACTCTCAATGTCCCTTAATTAACTCCAGTGACACAGTGTGGTCCGGCTCTCTGGTGCGTATCCACGGTTATTGGCGAGGTGTGTTGGACAGGGGCACCGGCGAATGTGTGGCGCGTTGAGTTCTAAAGCTCCACTCTCGGGCCAGTTGGCGCCGGTTGCCACGGCACCCAGCATGTCAGCCATTGTGCTGACGCCTGCTACACCGACCCGGCTCGTTAGTCGCTTTGACCCGGGCTGAAATAAATAGGCTCTAATGTGTTGTCGTGGAGAAAGGGGATTGTTCTGTTGTCGTGTATTATGCCAGTTGTATATTTATTGCTCCTCCATATTAGAGAACTGCAGTTTAAGAGTCCATTTGGAGAGAGAAACAAGATAACAACGTACCCTTTCTCACAACCATTCTCCAGATTTTTGTTCTTCATCCACCCCTCATCATCAACTTAAACAACGTCCTTTGTCGTCAGTAAGCAGTGTTGCTCCCTCATGGTTTGGGATTTGGGCCTGTTCTTATTATACATTATTAATACAGAATAGTCTATTGACTGGAGAATTGTCTGAAATTTGACGAGTCATTGCACATGGTGAAAACAAGGTTTTAATTGTGCATTCATTGGGAAGAGGTGACGTCACAGCTATAGCGTATGAGCCATGGGGCCCAACCAGCTGGTTTCCTGAAGAGGTGACGTCACAGCTATAACGTATGAGCCATGGGGCCCAACCAGCTGGTTTCCTGAAGAGGTGACGTCACAGCTATAACGTATGAGCCATGGGGCCCAACCAGCTGGTTTCCTGAAGAGGTGACGTCACAGCTATAACGTATGAGCCATGGGGCCCAACCAGCTGGTTTCCTGAAGTGGTGACGTCACAGCTATAGCGTATGAGCCATGGGGCCCAACCAGCTGGTTTCCTGAAGAGGTGACGTCACAGCTATAGCGTATGAGCCATGGGGCCCAACCAGCTGGTTTCCTGAAGAGGTGACGTCACAGCTATAGCGTATGAGCCATGGGGCCCAACCAGCTGGTTTCCTGTTTTACGTGAAAATCAATTGCAGTCAGCTGCATTTTCACATACATCAATCATGTCCTGATTAAAGGGGAACACTTGGATGGTCAGGGGAGAAGGAGAGCGGGAGAGAAGTCAAACTTGTTATATATACGTTTCTCATTTAAATGTGGCGGCAATATAGCAGCATGCTTACGTTTGAGGCCCCAAGGTGAATATGCGTTAGTGGGAGTCGTTAACAGAATCGAGGAAAACACCTGGCTATTCATGGAGCTGTATGGTGAAGTTCTATTGGTTATGTCTGCAGTATGACTCATTAACATAATCAATGATGTCATGGAGCTTTGGTGAATTACTATTGGTTATGTCTGCATTATGACTCAACAGAATCAATGATGTCATGGAGCTATGGTGAAGTCCTATTGGTTATGTCTGCAGTATGACTGAACAGAATCAATTATTGGTTATGTCTGCACTAGACTCATTAACATAATCAATGATGTCATGGAGCTATGGTGAAGTCCTATTGGTTATGTCTGCAGTATGACTCATTAACATAATAAATGATGTCATGGAGCTATGGTGTAGTCTTATTGGTTATGTCTGCAGTATGACTCATTAACATAATCAATGATGTCATGGAGCTATGGTGAAGTCCTATTGGTTATGTCTGCAGTATGACTCAACAGAATCAATTATTGGTTATGTCTGCACTAGACTCGTTAACATAATCAATGATGTCATGGAGCTATGGTGAAGTCCTATTGGTTATGTCTGCAGTATGACTCATTAACATAATCAATGATGTCATGGAGCTATGGTGAAGTCTTATTGGTTATCTCTGCAGTATGACTCATTAACATAGTCAATGATGTCATGGAGCTATGGTGTAGTCTTATTGGTTATGTCTGCAGTATGACTCAACAGAATCAATTATTGGTTATGTCTGCAGTGTGGCATGGTCGTCTAAGGGCCGAGTATCTGCAGGTTGTCGCTCCTGGCTTGTAGTTGACCAACTCCGCTTACAATTCATTTGCTTGTTTAGAACTTCCCCATTCACCCATGAAAGGTCTGAGTTAGTCACCAATCGACAGGCAAACCCGGCAAGCCGTAGTCCCTCTGTGGAACTTGTTTGACAACTCTGGTTTTAGACAGCCGCCTGTCTTGGTTCAGGCTTTGATCGTTTCACTTTATCCAGCTTTTAGCCGGGCGTTCCATTGTATCGTATCACCACGCCCCCGCCAATGGTACTTGCAGTGAGTCACCATCGCAAAGAATTTATTTGGCTCAGCCCACTCTAGTGACTACCGGGTTGAGATCCTTCATTTTGGGTCTGTTGTCCACCGACCTGTTGGCTCAACTAAGATGGTTGTTAATGCAGTCTGGTGTTTTGCTAATAAATAATATGTATAATTATATACAATGGATATAAAAAGTCTACACACTCCTGGCAGGTTTTAGTGATGTGAACAAGACAAAGATAAATCATGTCAGAACTTTTTCTACCTTAAATGTTACTCATGAGGTTTTCATTTTTAGTTTTAAAGAAAACTGAACATGCCTATAATTGTTTATGTTCTGATGTTTTTCCAAAAAAATGCTCAAAATACATTTGCTAGGTGAAATCTCTGTTTCTGTATTGGGCAAAGTTTTGCCAACCTTTTCCCATCAGAGTGTTTCCAGTGAACATCTGTGCAAGTGGTAAACGGAGAGTGCAAACGATAAGCATTGTGCAAAAGGCCAATCTAATGAATAGGCCAGCAGTGTGTGTAGGGCAAGTGGAGTACCACAGGATGTATGGTGCAAATGGAAGATAAAATAAATAAGGTAGCAGTGTGAATGCAAGGTTACAAAAAGGTTTTGTATTTACCTCAGCTGGCAATACGTCTGGAGTGCATTATACAAGCACACATACTTTTATTTATTGGTGGTGTGTGTGTGTGTGTGTGTGTGTGTGTGTGTTTCTCTGTCTCTCTCTCACACACTCTCTTTGTTCCTCTTCTTTACTCCATCTATCCATCATCAATCTCTCTCCTGCCTTCTCAATGTGCCCCTTTATCTTATCTAAAACGGTTAACTCCTTGTTTCACCCTGTATTTTCTTAGTTGTCAACCATTGACTTGAGACGGTTGTACACAGTTACGAGCTCCACCTGTACCGTGACCCCCCCCTAATGTAGGGTTGGGCTGGTGGTAACCACTCCCTATCCTAGGGGAACCTCGCTGGGGCGGAAGACTGGACGTTGACCTTTGGCAGATAGCAAGAGGAAACCAAAGTTCTTTGTCTTATATGTAACTTTAGCCTAGTTCAGATGAGAAACACGTGCACGCTCGAACAGGCGCGTGCACATTTCCTAGTCCACGTGGTAATAGGTCTCACACACTTACACACTTACTCACAGCGCTGTGGCTGCTGACGCGCTAAATATGTGGTTTCTGTATGCAGACACTTTTATTTAATATAGTCTGGAAGGGAATAACTGGCGAGTGACCTGTCATTCTGTCCTGTTTTGTCGTCGTATTACGTTTATTACCATTTGCAATGTTTAGGCTCAGAGAATTGTAACTTACCTTTCCATCCAACATGAAGCGATGTATTTTGTAAGTGGTGGAGGCCTACATAATCATTTTAATTGATGAAACCAAATGAGGTTAGTTTCGTGAGGTTAATTTGCGACTATTCCAGTAGCCCACGTGCTCTCAATCGTACCCCATCTGTGTGCACCTTTTCACCTTCACAATAATATATTTAAATGCAAAAATATGTTGTTTTTAAATCTCAAATCAGAAAGCGCCCTCATTAACATTTATTTTCTGCCTCAAACATTGGATGTCTACTAACAAACATGTAACTCTACACAATCACCTTAGGTTTGATAGAAGCTGTATAGTGAATGTTAAAATGCCTTCCCTACTGCTAGCAGACCAGACTAAAGTATCTGTCTCCATCGCTATTTATAGCTGTTTTCCTCTCAGTCTCTCATCTATCTCTTTTCCTCTCAGTCTCTCATTCATCTGCTTTTCTCTCATTCTCACATCTATCTGCTTTTCTCTCATTCTCACATCTATCAGTCTCTCGCTGACGATGCCCTCACAAATCACTAGCGTCTGCGTAGTCGGTCCACCCCGCTATCTCTGTTTGTATAAGGGCCGGCCTATAATTAAGATAATAACGTACTAACCCAATGTTGATATTGCCCCAATCAGATGACCGAATGTGTTTGTGTGCGGTTGTGTGTTACGGGAGAAACTATTTGAAGCTGTCCCGTATTCCGCCTCGTGTGTGTTCCTGTGGCAACTCGGATACTCCCACTCGCTGTCAGTAATGACGCTTGTAAACAGTCATTATCTATTTTAGAGAAGTCTCAAAGTGGCTGGTGAGCTAACGATGACTCTATTTGTTGATGTTTGGTGGAAAATACTTCACTTGTTAGTCACTGGTATGCTAATCGCAGTCTCAATCCCGAGACGTCCCCTCATTCTCCCAGGAGTCAGGACTGACCCGATCAGGTGTGGTGTTGGATGAGACTGGCTGGCTGCTTTGCCATTGGCCGCTTTCTCTCATAACTCTTTTCATTTAACATAGTAGTTTGTCAAAGTGTGCCCCTGCCATACTGTCAGTTTCACGTACAATCTTTACGTTAAATTTCAACAAAACCTAATGGTGGCTGTCGGCAAGAGAATGCGGTCACCTCCAGCAGGCGTGTGCTAGAGAATGCCTGTTGCCTAGTTAAGCAAGCAGTGTTATAAGAAGCAGATAGGAGAGTCGTCTCAATCTTCGACTTTCACAATCTACTGTGGAGTTGTGTGAAAGCAAGGCCATACTTGCGTAATGGACATCATAATATTGCGAGGGAAAGTCTCGTAGCATTATAATATTTTATATTATATATACAAGCAACTACTTTTGTCAATTTTGGGCCACTTGACAGTGAACCTCGTAGCTAATTCCTGCTAGCGCTAGCCAGCAACTGGTGGCTTAGCCGAAAATGTTTTTTATGTTTTGACTCTTGTAGGATTTTCCACCTGCCCCAAGCTGACGTTAAGCATTGATTACCCATTTGTCATTCTTACAACATCGTTTCTTTTTCCTTGTGGTCTTTGAGCACGTGGTCATACTCAAGTTAATCTGCTGACTGTAGTTGTCCAGTCCCCGCTTTCTGTTCTCTTTTTGTGTTTACACGCGCTCCTGCTTCGATTTGATTGTTCTTTGTTCTGCTTTTTTGTGTGTACGTGCAAAACCATTTGACTCTTGACGGTGAGTTTTTCAGTTCTCAACCCGGTCGGCACGGTGTTCTTGTCCTCCCTCACGGCTCGCTTTGATTTAGCGTTGAGGAAGCACGGATCATGTCGGGCTGTCTTCTGCAATCTCAGCAGACTTTTCCGCTGCCTCATGAAACATTTGTGTCTGTGTGTTGGTGTCTGTGACGCCTATATGCAGGCTAATGTTTTTGCAGAGTGCGAATGCTAGCGTGGTGTCTGAGGACTTTACTGTTGTTCCCAAAACACGAGGCTAGCCAAGAGAATCAGGGATATTAAGATTAAGATATACCCATATCCACCTGTCCATGTTCTATTGTTCTTAGTCCTGGGTTTGGGTGCAGTGTGGATTAGCCCAGATTATATACACTGTAATACACTTCCCCCCTGTTATTGGCTGTTACCAAATAGGAACTTGGGGTAGCATGTATTTTGGGGAGCAGTCAAATCGACCTGTGGAATATTTAGTGTGAAGGCCGACAAAATAATCACTAATAACTGAGGATGGGTTTGTATGTGTGCCTTAAATAACCATACATATGTGATGACCAGCAAAAAGGACATCATCTGATTTGCCGTTGGTTACTATCTTACGAGGATGTCTGGATCTCACGTTTGTAGTACACACACACACACACACACACACACACACACACACACACACACACACACACACACACACGGTGGGCTAAATTAAGGAAGAACATACAAATCTAGCCTTCTTTCTATTTTTGTATGGACTTCAATGAGCTGGGATGAGGATTTACAGTAACACTTTATTCTATTTTGGTCCCGGCTGAGAACAGAGGCATGTGTCTAAAATGTCAGATACATGGATGGAAATCTTTTAAGACTCGGCTCCATGGCTGCCGTTCCAAATGACTCACTTTCTCCACAGGGCCCTGGTCAACGTAGTGCCCTATATAGAGCACGGGATTCCAGTTGGGACACAGACAGGGGACAGAAATATACATCACTCCTCATATTTGTGTTTTTTTATGATGTTTTTGATTCTGTCATCTTTCTTCACTTTGTTTGTCTCAGGGACTTGTCTCACCTTGAGGAGTGTGTCTGTGTGTCTGTCTGTCTGTCTGTCTGTCTGTGTCTGTCTGTGTCTGTGTGTGTGTCTGTGTGTGTGTGTGCGTGCGTGCGTGCGTGCGTGCACTCGAGCACAACTGTTCTCTGCTTTTCTAGCCTTATGGATTGTCGCCTTCATTGACCTGTGCATTTCCGACTGTCCTCTAGTCATGGCCGTGTGTCCGGAGGCGTGTGTGTGTGTGTGTGTGTGCGCTCGTGTCTGTGCGTGCATGTCTGTGTGTGTTTGCGTGTGTCCATTTGTTGTACAATAACAATGACCTTGGCCAAAGCAGAGCCATGCACATACTTCAGGCTTTTGACAGATGCACATAAACAGGCTGTTAGTTATCCAGGCAGGGTTACCACAGGAATGTTATTGAATTGGGGACTTTATTCCATTATAAACCAGCAGGACCTCCGTAGGCCAATTATCCGATTTGAGGATATCCGAGGGCACTCGTCTGTCTTGGAACCAGAGCAAACATCATCTGTTACTGTCATTAACTATGGATATTAACTTTGGCCTACAGTTTTCCTGAAATGCTAAAACTCATAACCTGTCTCTCTGCTCTCTCCCCCTGTCCCACCTTTCTTTGTCTCCCCATCTCTCTTTTTGTCTCCCTCTCTGTCCCTCTCGATCTTTCTCTCCCTCTCTCTCTCTCTCTGTCTCTCCCTCTCTCTCTCTCTCTCTCACTCCCTCTTTGTCTCTCTCTCTCTCTCTGTCTCTCTCCCTCTCTGTCTCTCTCTCTCTCTCTCTCTCTCTCTCTCTCTCTCTGTCTCTCTCTCTCTCTCTCTCTGTCTCTCTCCCTCTCTGTGTCTCTCTCTCTGTCTCTCTCTCTCTCTCTCTGTCTCTCCCTCTCTGTGTCTCTCTACATCTTTGTCTTTTCTTTCTCTTCAGGTAAATCACACCTGGCCATCGTTCAGAAGGTGAACAACGAGGGGGAGGGCGATCCGTTCTACGAAGTGCTTGGATTGGTCACACTGGAAGACGTCATCGAAGAGATCATCAAATCAGAGATCCTGGACGAGTCGGACCTCTACAGTGAGTCTCTGATTCGTTTATTCGTTTAACAGTTATTGCATTTAAATTGGGACACAGACACAGTACATGCTAGCTCGTGTGAAATAAAGTGCCCGCTATCGGTTTGTATGTAAAACATTGGGATGCATCTCTGATTCTGTCTGGCCTTCTTCGTGACGTCACGCTCTACCACAGCTGACAATAGCAGAAACAGGAAGAAGGTGGCACCCAACAAGAACAAGAGAGACTTCTCAGCCTTCAAACAGAGCGAGAGTGAATCCAAAGTGAAGATCTCACCTCAGCTGCTGCTGGCCGCTCACCGTTTCCTGGCAACAGGTGAGAACATGAGACCCCCTTGCCTACAGGGCGTCAACGAATCGGGAACCCCAGCCCTCGAATTCCCGCTGTCACTTTCAAATTTATATTCGACAAAGTAGTAGTTAGTTCGGGAATATGCGTGGCCTCGTTGCTGTCGATCGAGCTGGATGAGAAGCATGCATAATTGTGGTAGTTCTGGTGACTAGTTCTGTGATGCCATAGCGCCAGCACCAGCATGTGAACTGCTGTAAAAAGTAAACTGACAATGTTAGAATATAAACACAGAAAACAGAGGGTGCTGCGAAAACATGACTGCCAGCTTGCTTCTAGAAGTCTCTTTGCCAGTACGCTCACTGTCTCTGCAATGACTTGACGTAATGTAGACGCTGAGACAGGAGGTCCAGTCCCACGGCAGTGTCAGAAGAAGCGTTCCAAATGTCCATTTCCACTGCTAGATGTAGTAGATCATGAAGAGATGCCTTGGTGCTGTTCTAATAAGCTTTACGCAAACGATGCTTCAGCCACATTTACTCACACCGTCTTGTTCGTGACACGGTTTCATGCAATGCCTAAAATCTGCTGTGGAACTCGTCTGTTGATCTAAACAAATAAGGGTTGGGGTTACCAATAATTTACGGAGGACAGGGTCGAGTCAAGTGCGAGTTGAGACATATAAATCGATCCTGGGCTTGTTCTGGTCTGCAAACACGGTTATTGATTATTTCGTTATCCGTTGATCCAACTTTCGTTCTTTAGTCTCGCCGTCTTTATTCGTACACTCTTTGCCTTCTCTTCGTTTCTCCAGAGTCTCTCGTTGCCTTTCTTCTAACTGTAAAGTGCACAGTAAGACTACGCGCTCCTAGTCTTCGCACATTTAGCTCTTTTAGACATGCATGTAAATGGCCCCACCAAAAACCATAAATTCCTTGTCTTGTCTAGAAGCGACGTTGTTCCGCCCGCCCCAGATCTCGGACAAGGTTCTGCTGCGTGTTCTGAGACACCCGGACGTCATTCAGGAGATCAAGTTCAACGAGAGCGACAAACGCTGTCCTCAGCACTACATCTACCAGAAAGGGAAGCCCATCGATTACTTCGTGCTCATCTTACAGGTGAGACCTACACCGAGGTATCTGGTATATTGCTTTGTCCTTTATGTCTCTCGCTTACTGTACTGTTTATTTAACCAGTTAGAAAAAAAATACTAAGAGGTCCTCAGGGCTCCCCCCTCTGTCCGCTGAGATGTTTTTACGTTCTCACGTAAAAGGTTCGTTATATATAGTTCACCCGTGCAATGCTTTGTCCTACAAAACGGATTGCGTTTCGCCATTTTATAACCGATTAACTGACTGACTACAACGTTATGTCAGAAGATAATGACGTATTATTACATTTCCCGAACGGCGTACTTATTTTACGTTGTTCTTTTGTCGTTGCACTTGGAGTTTTCCCGGGTCGTTTTTTTACGCATTTACGCAACATTATGTGTTTGAAAACAATCACGTCCAACCAACTATGAAAACAGGCTCATTTATGTTAGCTGATGGAGTCTGATAGCCCTTAATCTCTCGGTTAATTAATCTGTGTGTCTGTGAGAGCACCACCCCTGATGGAGTCTGATAGCCCTTAATCACTCGGTTAATTAATCTGTGTGTCTGTGAGAGCACCACCCCTGATGGAGTCTGATAGCCCTTAATCACTCGGTTAATTAATCTGTGTGTCTGTGAGAGCACCACCCCTGATGGAGTCTGATAGCCCTTAATCACTCTGTTAATTAATCTGTGTGTCTGTGAGAGCACCACCCCTGATGGAGTCTGATAGCCCTTAATCACTCGGTTAATTAATCTGTGTGTCTGTGAGAGCACCACCCCTGATGGAGTCTGATAGCCCTTAATCACTCGGTTAATTAATCTGTGTGTCTGTGAGAGCACCACCCCTGATGGAGTCTGATAGCCCTTAATCACTCTGTTAATTAATCTGTGTGTCTGTGAGAGCACCACCCCTGAGGGAGCCTGTGACCTAATCAACCCCACAGCCTGAAGACCCATCCTGTCAACGGCGGTGGAGATATCTGACTTCCCACCTGAATCCTAACACTCTCAACAACGTATTTCCACGGTTGTAAAGCTGTCAGTCAGCCGTGTATCATTACGCTAACCCCAGTGTTCTCCTATCCTTCATCTAACACACACACACGGTCCCCAAACAGTAATTAACCGGTGGCAGTAATCCGGGGATCGTTGTGCTCAGCTCGTTAGCCACCCCCAACACTCATCACAATGACACATAGGAGACCTCACAAGTGGAATAATCCCCTGAGCCGAAACCGTCAACAATGGAATAGAAGTGGAAGGTGGAGAGGGGAGTTTATTCTGCCGGAGGGGAGTTTATTCTGCCGGAGGGGAGTTTATTCTGCCGGAGGGGAGTTTATTCTGCCGGAGGGGAGTTTATTCTGCCGGAGGGGAGTTTATTCTGCCGGAGGGGAGTTTATTCTGCCGGAGGGGAGTTTATTCTGCCGGAGGGGAGTTTATTCTGCCGGAGGGGAGTTTATTCTGCCGGAGGGGAGTTTATTCTGCCGGAGGGGAGTTTACTCTGCCGGAGGGGAGTTTACTCTGCCGGAGGGGAGTTTACTCTGCCGGAGGGGAGTTTACTCTGCCAACTGCCTGTAAAAAATTGACCATTTTTATGTTCCGTTTTGTGGGACCGTTTCTTAATCCACATTGACCACATGACCGTTTCTTTATCCACATTGACCACATGACCGTTTCTTTATCCACATTGACCACATGACGGTTTCTTTATCCACATTGACCACATGACCGTTTCTTTATCCACATTGACCACATGACCGTTTCTTTATCCACATTGACCACATTGCCGTTTCTTTATCCACATTGACCGCATGACCGTTTCTTTATACGCATTGACCACATGACCGTTTCTTTATCCACATTGACCACATGCCGACCTGTGCTTGTGGTCTCATTATGTTGTGTGGCGTCACGGGTGAATGACTGGTCATGGGCTTTGTGCTGCTCGCTTGTGCTTGTGTACGTGTCTGTGTCTGTGTCTGTGTGTGTGTGAGAATGTGTCCGTGTATATAAATGTGTGTGTGTGTGTGTGTACGTGAATGTGTCCGTGTCTGTGTCTGTGTGTATGTGTGTGTAAGTGAATGTGTCCGACCGTGTATATAAATGTGTGTGTGTGTACGTGGGGGGGGTGTATTCTGTGTTTGTCACATTCCCGGGTCGGAGGCTGTGGAGTCACATATGGTCATAAGATGGATAAATGGGTAATTAGTAATGTGACAGTCCCTCTGCCTAGCGCCCTCGTCCCCCTCGTCCCCCTGTCCCCTCGTCCCCCTGTCCCCTCGTCCCCTGTCCCCTCGTCCCCTGTCCCCTCTTCCCCCTGTCCCCTCTTCCCCCTGTCCCCTCGTCCCCTCGTCCCCCCCTCGTCCCCTCGTCCCCTGTCCCCTGTCCCCCTGTCCCCCTGTCCCCCTGTCCCCTCGTCCCCTGTCCCCTCGTCCCCCTGTCCCCTCGTCCCCTGTCCCCCTGTCCCCTCGTCCCCCTGTCCCCTCGTCCCCCTGTCCCCTGTCCCCTCGTCCCCTGTCCCCTCGTCCCCCTGTCCCCTCGTCCCCCTGTCCCCTCGTCCCCCTCGTCCCCCTGTCCCCTCGTCCCCCTGTCCCCCTGTCCCCTCGTCCCCCTGTCCCCTCATGCCCCTGTACCCTAGTCCCCTCGTTCTCTTGTCCGCTGTTCCATCGCCGTTGGGATTGCGCGTGTGCACTTCCTGGCACCGACCGTAACCCTACGGTCTATTTTTGGTTTGTTTGTTTGTCCGTCCGTGACGCAGCTCAGTCTCTCAGACAGTCAGTAATGTGTTTCCCGGATGCTGTCATCACACAAATATTTATCCCTCTGTGTGACTGTGGGCGAGACCAGGGTGGGGAGGTGCTATGAGTGGTACGTTTGGTTATTTGTTTGTTTGTTTGTTTATACCCTACAACATAAATCCCACACATTTGCTTTCCTGCACGTCTTATCTTCTACCTTTTAATGGCATTACAGCCCCTTCAGTAATAATTGAGTAGTGAGCATACAGACATTTGGATTTGTAGTCACATGGTTAAAGCTGGCAGTTTTGGCTCTGACTACATATGAGTTGTAATAATGATGAAATGACGTTTTCCCTCTGTCAGGGGCAGTTGTGTTGTGGTGGAATCGGCTTGACAGGTGTTCCTGGTTAGTCAGGTGTGCTCTATCACAACATGAGAGAGTCGTCAAGGCTCGGCGTTTGTCTTTGGAGTCGGCGTTTGCTGACTGTCAACACGAGGACCAAAGGGTTGTCAAAAAAAGGGCAATTTGCTAAATCCTTTGACGGAAAGCAGTAAATTCAATGCTCAGCATTATGGGAATGAAAAACACCTGCTGTCTGACCAATAGGAGCGCACTCCATGAAGTAGGCGTGGCTGTGTTAGCCGATGTCACTCTGATGGTATCATCATCATCAGACGAGCGAGACCGGCTGATACAGAGACGTTTACGCCTGGTTCTTCGATAGATCCAGATATTAGCATAAAGCCACTTTATGGGTAGGTTCACTACCATTTCAAGCAGTCACCATTTTGGGAATATTGCTCTGTGTGTTGTTTGGTACTGCGTCAGAGACTTTTCTAAATCATATTTATTTACCACTCTTTCCGGAGGTGTTCAGAACTGTGTTTTGATTGTGACTTTGGAACGTGTGTCTTGACAACTTTAACTGATTGTAAGGGCAGTTGTTCGGATTTATATTGGGTAGGGCTGTCCCAGATCAGATCGCTGGGTTCCCCAAAGTATTCAACCTGATCGCAATCTCTTTCATGTTTGATAACCTTGTCATTTCATCTCTGACTCTCTCTCTGTCCAATATAACCCACAAAAAGATCTATGGTCAAAACATCAGATAGTTTGTTTGTCTAGCGTCCTGTTTTAAAGCAATTGATTTATGTCAATGACTTATCAAAAGCCTCATATTCTGACCTTGTTCTGAAACACAGATACAAATTCTAACCCAAACGGCCGCTAGTTTTTCCCCGGGGGTCACTGATGGGCATTTTACCCAAAGAATCTTTCCCACACTTTCCCCAATGTTTCCAGTCCATGTTTATTGTTTGGGAATGCTGCCACTCCGGGAACGCTGTGTGAGAACAGTGTGTATCACTGTCTTAGCAAAACGCGGCTATTTGGATCCACAATGTTGAGTAATGTACCTGGTGTTTCCAAGGAATTGCGTGTGTGTGTGCGTGCGTGTGTGTATGTGTGTGTGCGTGCGCGTGTGTGCGTGTGTGTGCGCGTGTGCTACTCACATGACTAGCAGCGGGATGTGAAATACTGCTTCAGTGAGTAATGGATCATCTATTATTTCATACAGCCGGACAATTTCATCCCCCAGCCAGCTGTGTACCTGATAACAACAACAGCATGTTGACATGCGATATGCTATTCAGAATCGGTTATTGGCGTTTGGGCGATGATTACAGTGAGTTTCCGGGCTGAACAAATCCTTGCATATTAGCTAAACGCACACGGATGCACCATAAGTTATTAACAACCAGAGAGATCTGACATCTATGGGGTCTGAGGGCTTAGCGCGCACACACACACACCTCTTCCCCAGGGCACAGGATGCAAACAGCAGCGTGAATCGACCTTTAGATAACCTCCGTTTCTCGTCCCTGTTTGTGGAGAGCTACAGCCTGTCCAGGCTTCTGCTGCAGCTCAGCGCAAACTCTTAAATATTCAAGGAATCGTCGGCCCGTGATCTTTACCTCCGGGATTCGTTTCACATTTGCTCGAAAGCAGGAAGCAGCTAATTGACGATGTCTGATAAATACCTTTTTGTCTTCCCAACCAGAGACTATTTTGGGAAATGGGAGAATTTATTTGGGCCATATTTTCCCATCAACTAACATTCAACTATGAGACTTTAAGAGTTATTTTGGGGAGCGTGTCTGATTTGGTAAAAACGCAGCACGCATCTGCCATGAATTGTGTGAACGTTACCTGGCCGGGGCCTGCATGTATTTCTGTAAAAGCACTCGTGTGATGTCTGAGTACGTTAGATTAATTATATGAACAACTCTACAAATCTGCAGAGCGGCTGAATGTAATTATCAAAGAATAAGTCAGCTGTGTTGTATATCCAATGCCATTAAAAATAAATTATTTACAGCTGTTTTCTATAAGCCTAACCGGCAGTATTCTATAAGCCTGACCGGCAGTATTCTATAAGCCTGACCGGCAGTATTCTATAAGCCTGACCGGCAGTATTCTATAAGCCTGACCGGCAGTATTATAGAAGCCTGACCGGCAGTATTCTATTGGCCTGACCGGCAGTATTCTATAAGCCTGACCGGCAGTATTCTATAAGCCTGACCGGCAGTATTCTATAAGCCTGACCGGCAGTATTCTATAAGCCTGACCGGCAGTATTCTATTAGCCTGACCGGCAGTATTCTATAAGCCTGACCGGCAGTATTCTATAAGCCTGACCGGCAGTATTCTATAAGCCGGACCGGCAGTATTCTATAAGCCTGACCGGCAGTATTCTATAAGCCTGACCGGCAGTATTCTATAAGCCTGACCGGCAGTATTCTATTAGCCTGACCGGCAGTATTCTATTAGCCTGACCGGCAGTATTCTATAAGCTTGACCGGCAGTATTCTATAAGCTTGACCGGCAGTATTCTATAAGCTTGACCGGGTGTATTCGATAAGCCTGACCGGCAGTATTCTATAAGCCTGACCGGCAGTATTCAATAAGCCTGACCGGCAGTATTCTATAAGCCTGACCGGCAGTATTCTATTGGCCTGACCGGCAGTATTCTATAAGCCTGACCGGCAGTATTCTATAAGCCTGACCGGCAGTATTCTATTAGCCTGACCGGCAGTATTCTATAAGCTTGACCGGCAGTATTCTATAAGCTTGACCGGCAGTATTCTATAAGCTTGACCGGGTGTATTCGATAAGCCTGACCGGCAGTATTCTATAAGCCTGACCGGCAGTGTTCTATTAGCCTGACCGGCAGTGTTCTATAAGCCTGACCGGCAGTGTTCTATAAGCCTGACCGGCAGTATTCTATAAGCCTGACCGGCAGTATTCTATAAGCCTGACCGGCAGTATTCTATAAGCAGCCTGACTGACCGGCAGTATTCTATAAGCCTGACCGGCAGTATTCTATAAGCCTGACCGGCAGTATTCTATAAGCCTGACCGGCAGTATTCTATAAGCCTGACCGGCAGTATTCAGTAGCCCGACCGGCAGTATTCTATAAGCCTGACCGGCAGTATTCTATTAGCCTGACCGGCAGTATTCTATAAGCCTGACCGGCAGTATTCTATTAGCCTGACCGGCAGTATTCTATAAGCATGACCGGCAGTATTCTATAAGCCTGACCGGCAGTGTTCTATAAGCCTGACCGGCAGTGTTTTATAAGCCTGACCGGCAGTGTTCTATGCTTGACCGGCAGTATTCTATAAGCTTGACCGGCAGTATTCTATAAGCCTGACCGGCAGTATTCTATTAGCCTGACCGGCAGTATTCTATAAGCCTGACCGGCAGTATTCTATTGACCGGCAGTGTTCTATAAGCCTGACCGGCAGTATTCTATAAGCCTGACCGGCAGTGTTCTATTAGCCTGACCGGCAGTGTTCTATAAGCCTGACCGGCAGTGTTCTATAAGCCTGACCGGCAGTATTCAATAAGCCTGACCGGCAGTATTCTATAAGCCTGACCGGCAGTATTCTATTGGCCTGACCGGCAGTATTCTATAAGCCTGACCGGCAGTATTCTATAAGCCTGACCGGCAGTATTCTATAAGCCTGACCGGCAGTATTCTATAAGCCTGACCGGCAGTATTCTATAAGCCTGACCGGCAGTATTCTATAAGCCTGACCGGCAGTATTCTATAAGCCTGACCGGCAGTATTCTATAAGCCCGACCGGCAGTATTCTATAAGCCTGACCGGCAGTATTCTATTAGCCTGACCGGCAGTATTCTATAAGCCTGACCGGCAGTATTCTATAAGCCTGACCGGCAGTATTCTATAAGCATGACCGGCAGTATTCTATAAGCCTGACCGGCAGTGTTCTATAAGCCTGACCGGCAGTGTTCTATAAGCCTGACCGGCAGTGTTTTATAAGCCTGACCGGCAGTGTTCTATAAGCTTGACCGGCAGTGTTCTATAAGCATGACCGGCAGTATTCTATTAGCCTGACCGGCAGTATTTTATTAGCCTGACCGGCAGTATTCTATAAGCCTGACCGGCAGTAATCTATAAGCCTGACCGGCAGTAATCTATAAGCCTGACCGGCAGTATTCTATAAGCCTGACCGGCAGTATTATAGAAGCCTGACCGGCAGTATTCTATTAGCCTGACCGGCAGTATTCAATAAGCCTGACCGGCAGTATTCTATAAGCCTGACCGGCAGTATTCTATTGGCCTGACCGGCAGTATTCTATAAGCCTGACCGGCAGTATTCTATAAGCCTGACCGGCAGTATTCTATAAGCCTGACCGGCAGTATTCTATAAGCCTGACCGGCAGTATTCTATAAGCCTGACCGGCAGTATTCTATAAGCCTGACCGGCAGTATTCTATTAGCCTGACCGGCAGTATTCTATAAGCCTGACCGGCAGTATTCTATAAGCCTGACCGGCAGTATTCTATAAGCCTGACCGGCAGTATTCTATAAGCCTGACCGGCAGTATTCTATAAGCCTGACCGGCAGTATTCTATAAGCCTGACCGGCAGTATTCTAAAAGCCTGACCGGCAGTATTCTAAAAGCCTGACCGGCAGTCATTTATAAACCAGCAAACCTTTCATTGAAATCGGTTCCGATGACAATGTTTCAGGAAAGTGATATAGATTAGCACCTGAACACATGGCAATTATTGGCTATCCAGAGTTGAATGCGACAGCCGGAGCATAAACCAGACAGGGCTGACGTACAGTGATGAGAGATGTCTAAATAACCCGTACTGGACCAACCGCAAAGCAGAGCAAATGTGATTCATACGATAATGTTATATCAGGAAGTCGTCCCACCATGTTTAGATCTGGGCCCACCTTGTCTAATACAACTTGGTAGACGGTCAAGTCGACAGTCCGTGAAGTCTAACAATTTGAATTCCTGAGTCAACATGTTGAACTCTCTTGTTGTTTTATCTTAAACACCGGGCCCGTATCACTCCTGTCAGATAAGAGAGTCTGATTAATTGACGTAATGTGAATATAAACTAGCATTTAAACGTCTCGATTCAACTACACCCACATGGACGATGTTTACACGATAAACAGCATGTCGTTCTGTTATTCCTTTTTTTAAATTAATTCAAAAAAAAAAAATTCCCTAACATCCATCTTAATTAACCTAACTCTACCTCCTCACCTCAACGCCAAACTTTAAACATCACATAAAGGCCACCAAAGCACCGTGTTTCTTGTTATTTCAGGATATTGTAAGTGAATTTAATTCCTGAAAACAAGAGGAAAGGACACACACACACACGGCTAGCAGACTTCCGGTTACTGATTAATAGGTCAGATTCTAAACTTAAGCCCAGTGTATAACAAGCGTATCTCTGCCTTATAGTCGTGTGTGAACGGAATGTGCTTCAATGAAACCCGTCATTGTAGATGTATTTTCTGTTATTTATCCACTTCCAGGCGGTTATCTAGTCCATCATTTCTCAAATGTCATTGTGCCGGGATCTTTCGTAACATAGCCTTATTTATCTGAAGACTGCCTCCTTAAGAAAGATATTGGCCATCGATCTCCAGATTGTTTTAATTTATAAAAAGCAAAGTCATTTTACATGAGGGATATGCCACAGAAAAACAGGCGTTGCTGCGTAGTTAATTTTTAATAGTTAATTCACATTTTCCTCCCCCAAGCACTTTACAATGCCCAGTTCTTAATGATGGCCTTCCCTTTTCTCCCATGATTCTGTTCAGATTAAGGCAGGAGGTTTAGCCCAGTAGGTCACATGAACATGTCTTCTGTTCTCCTCTTTCACCGTTCCCTCCAGGATCTTTTTATTATTATTATTATTACGATTATGGCGTTTCTGTGCCGGATCCACACCGACACCTCCTATTATGTGAGAGCATATTTAACCCACATCACTTCAGTCAGTGTGTAATTATTGCACAAAACGCCACTATCCAGTATGGGAGCTTATAGTATTTATTTCGGAAATGCAGAACAAAGTGAATTAATATATATTTAAATATTGGTATTGGGAAAATATTTTTTGCCAATCTTGAGAGGTCCTGCAAAGAAGAATTTTGGGTCTTTGGCTGGGCTTCTGTAAATAATACATTTGTTTGCACGCTAATGTCACGTTCTAGCCATGTTCACCTGTGTTGCTTATCTCTCAACACACCTCAACGGCATGACGCTCAATGCGTTTACATCATAGGCCAATGGATCGCCTCAACTATTATCATTTTTTGGGCCATATTTGATCCAGGATATTTGGCCAGTATCGGTCCAATTGTGATACTAAATAGCCACAGCCGGACCGAAAGACTTTGATAGAGGAGAAAACCCGCAGCCAAAAGCTTTTAATTTACAAAGCAAGAGACATCTTATGTGCTCTCTAATTTGGTCTCATCTCTTTTCTCAACCCTTTTGCTCTGGATAGATCCACAGTTTTGGTCTCATATCTTTTCTCAACCCAGATCCACAGTTTTGTGTTGTGGAGGAATGTGAGGGTTTTTGGGATCCAGGTGTTGTGGGTTAACTGTCCTGAGTTGTTGCTGCTGTTCACACATTCTTCTCCTGTTGCACCCCCAGCCCCAACACCCCCCCAGCCCCAACACCCCCCCAGCCCCAACACCCCCCCAGCCCCAACACCCCCAGCCCCAACACCCCCAACACCCCCAGCCCCAACACCCCCAGCCCCAACACCCCCAGCCCCAACACCCCCAACACCCCCAGCCCCAACACCCCCAGCCCCAACACCCCCAGCCCCAACACCCCCAACACCCCCAGCCCCAACACCCCAGCCCCAACACCCCCGCCCCAACACCCCCGCCCCAACACCCCCAGCCCCAACACCCCCGCCCCAACACCCCCGCCCCAACACCCCCGCCCCAACACCCCCAGCCCCAACACCCCCGCCCCAACACCCCCGCCCCAACACCCCCAGCCCCAACACCCCCAGCCCCAACACCCCCAGCCCCAACACCCCCAGCCCCAACACCCCCGCCCCAACACCCCCAGCCCCAACACCCCCCGCCCCAAATATATTTGCAGGTGAGATTTGATGCCATATAATGTTCAATCCTGGTGATCTGTTGGAATCATTTAAATAAATGGAAAGCAAAATGTCCCACAGCGTCATTCCTGTATGGATGTTCCTTGTGTGTGATCGAACAAACCACGCAATCTGACTGCGTTTCGGCTGTGCCTCCGGACAAAGCTGGAGGTGGTCGTTGTCTCTCCTTGATCCGTTGTCTCTCTACCCCGTGTGTCTCTCTCAGGGTCGAGTGGAGGTGGAGGCCGGCAACGAGAACATGAAGTTTGAGACGGGGCCCTTCTCCTTCTATGGCGTCATGGCCCTCAGCGCGCCCACATTAGGTGAAGCCCTTGTTCGTCACCACTCATCTGTTTCTTCTCTTCCTTTCCCACTCTCTTTATGCTTTAACCGTCTCTATTACATTACAGTGACGGTCCAGCAGTCTAGCCGTGACAACAGTTCATAACCCGACGGGGTCACAACCTTTGGCGTGAGCTGTGTTTTCGCGTCTGTGAGATATTGTGGCTGCATTCTTATTCCTTTGTGCCGGTTTGTTTAACTTTAAATTTTGAGTCAACTTGACAACCGCTGACATCTAGTGGCCAGAACCTAGAATGACTGTGCAGGGTTGGACGGAGGCGAAGCATTCCTGTCACTACACTGGTGGTTGACCGCAACCAAGGTTACTTATCATGTCCACTTTTTACCTGCAGAAGATATTTAGTTTAGAAAATAATGTTTTGGCACGGGGTGGTCTTGATTCCTCAGAGAGTCGACTCACGTGGTCCTCACAGGTTCTAGGCCCAACTCCTCAGAGAGTCGACTCACGTGGTGCTCACAGGTTCTGGACCCAACTCCTCAGAGAGTCGACTCACGTGGTGCTCACAGGTTCTGGACCGGACTCCTCAGAAAGTCGACTCACGTGGTCCTCACTGGTTCTGGACCCAACTCCTCAGAGAGTCGACTCACGTGGTGCTCACTGGTTCTGGACCCGACTCCTCAAAGAGTCGACTCACGTAGTCCTCACTGGTTCTGGACCCGACTCCTCAGAGAGTCGACTCACGTGGTTCTATTAGCATATTTGTGCTGTTAGCATATTTGTTACTTCCTTCCGATGCTTTTGAATTCCTGAAATGGCGTTTAAGTGGACGCGGACAACTAGGATTTGTGTGTATGGACCACACTTTCCACTTGACAGTGAGAAACACAGAGTGAGACGCAGACTGACAGTGAGAGAGACGCAGACTGACAGTGAGAGAGACGCAGACTGACAGTGAGAGAGACGCAGACTGACAGTGAGAGAGACGCAGACTGACAGTGAGAGAGACGTAGACTGACAGTGAGAGAGACGCAGACTGACACTGAGAGACACAGAGAAAAAGAGACTAAAATTAGCGAAATAGGTATTTCTATAATCCCTTCTTTTTTACAGCTTTCTACAAATTATCTTTATCTCTGTGTTTGTTCTGACCAGACGCAGTCCCACCTTCACCAACATGTCAGCATTGCATATTAACTGTGAACGTCTCTCAGTGTTTATTTGAATTCCTCTTCGTGTTTTCCTACGTTGTTGACTCAAAGCCAGACCTCTCTGACTCTCTCCTGTCCTGCTGCCTTTCTCTCGTCCTCTCGACCTCTGTTTTCTCACGCTCTTCTTCCCCCGTCGTCATTTGTTTAACCCGTTCCTCTCTGACTTCCTCTGACATTCATCTGGCTTTCCCCTGTCCTCCCTTTGTCCAACTCTCTCTCAGTGGTGTCGTCTCGTCCTCAACACCTTTCTCTAAAGAGGTTCTCTCTATTCTCCAGGTTGCCAGGTAACCTCCGGCATGTCTGGTCGGGGGGGGGGAGGTGGGATTAGTCCAATCACACTGTGCCTAGCGGTAGCACCTAGCGGTAGCGCCTAGCGAATAGAGTGCTGGATCATTAACGTCATCGGCACAAGCAACTCAGTCACCTCATCAGTGACGCTAACTTGCTCAAACGCTGCCAGAAAGCTTGCTGTCCTGAATGACCTCCAACTAGCCGTCGCTTGAAGTGTCACAGGTCTCATGCTAACCGCTAACTTTCACTAGATTAATTGTAAACCGTAGAGACAGTAGATTGGCTACAGAGTCCAAATGTGTCCCTACGCTCGGACAGCATCACCATTTTGAAGTGGTCCACTGGGTGGTACTTCTGGGTCAAAGTGGGAGCATGTGATTCCGATCTGGGTCATTGGGAGGGATCAGCCATACGTGAGCCTAGATACCACGCCAAATTAAACATTGAAATGCGGCAGTTACCACAGTTTTGTAAACCCACTTGTTATTTTAGTGGACGAAAATTGGATTACTTGAAAATGGAGTTCGACTAAATGGTGCTGCCCGTGCTCGAACTGATGGCTAAATGCCATAAAGGATCTGATGGGAAAACGTCCAAGTTGATGGTAGGACTCTGACACCAGAAGAGAAACAGTGCCCCCTTCTGGTAACAAATGGTAATGCATCTGCCTGGCCCACACTGCTGTTACTGGCAGTATGGCAGTTTGACGTGAGGCAAAGTGTGCGTGGGGTTTGGAACTGCATTTTCAAGACGGATGCTGCCCCATTCCTGCCCAGGCGAAACAGGCCACGCTCATTGATGTTGAAACTCACTGGGTGTTTGCTGTTCGATAACCAACAAGAGACTTCAGTGGTGCGACTTCGCTCAGCCAAGACTCCTTTAAAACTACTGACTGATGTGTGAAGTGCATATAAATATATGTTTTCAATATACACACCGTAATCACTAACACACCTTCATCACCCTTTAAAGTCACACGCAGGTACCCCTGAATAATTTGTCTCAGTGGTTTTCTTCGGTTAACGGTCGGTCGGTGGCACTGTAGTCACCTGTTATTCAAAAGGAAGCTAATATTGCAAAATGGCGACACCCGGTGGATTTATGGTGCATAGCGACTTCAGATATTTGGATCCAGGGCCTGAAGTTAACGTTTTTGGCCACCAGCCACTGTGGCAGGTGGATTTTGAAATCTACCTGCCACAGTGGTTTTTTTACCAGACAAATTTTTTTGTGCCTAAAATAAAGGTGAATGACTCAGAAAATGCATAAGAATGGTTCTTGAACTTGTACAGAATACACATTAAAGTGCTGTCGAGTTATTAACCAACTTAACCAATCTCATTTATGACTAGATCAACATAATGACTTACAACTGTATCTGACCTGGTGTGGCAGGCGTTTAGAATACAGCCAATCATCTCACTGAATGTCTCATTTATTTAGTTAACACCTGCAAGTTAACTGCAATACATTAGTCACTTTAACATTTATATCAAAATACTATTTTTAAGTTTGTACATATTATAAGTTTGTTGCTTTTTAAGACAAGAGTCTGTTGTGACGTCGTACACCAACCAGTCGCGAACCTTGCCATCCCTTTCCACTTAGTATTAAAACGTCTTTTTTATTTTTGGAACCGTCCAGGGACAATAATATAGCATTTTCTCAGAAACAATTCATGAGGGGGGACACCCATATTACTGCTGTAATTGTAAACGGATAGCCTACATTGTAATATGTTAAATGTATATATTGTAACGTTTCATGTCTGTGCTGTATGTATTGTATGTTCTGGCCTTTGTTTCTTTTGTTTTTCCAGCTCCCCGGCCACTTTTACCCGTTTCCCTTTTGTATTTTCCTGCTATCCGGTCACTTATATGAAATGCACTTTTCTTTCCTGTCCTGTGTAACTGTTTACACCTGTTGGTATTTCTGCTCGTTATGTCTGTATATAGTCTCCCTGGGTTCTCCTCTGTTCGTCGGTCATTGTCAATCTTAAATTAATACATAAGAAATCAAAATATGTTAGATTTACAGAAAAAATAAGCTGAACCTTTTTACAGGAGTTAACACAGATTCATTAGTAACTTGTTCACATACTCTTCCCGAGCCAATCAGCCACATTGTTCCCAGATGAATATTAACACTATACAATGTACTACATATATTTAAAGTTACAACGTTAAATATACTCGAAAGCATTTTAACTTTCTACTGTAGTGACTTATAAAACCCCTCCTTTTCTCAGCCAGGCTTAATGTAACTGAGAAGAGCGCGACTCCCCTTAATCGCGCCCTAATGTTCACGAGACAACATTAACATTGTCTGTGGATCAAACCATTGTGGGACCAATGGCAGGGTTCGCAATCTTTTGAAACTAAAGAAGCACAATAGTGTCCATAATCAGCAAAGCCCTTTCATTGCGTATTATTAATAATATTGAAATTACACAGTTTTGTTGAGAGTGATTTATGGGGGGGGGGGCATATCATATTTCGTGTCCCCTCCGGGATTTCCGCCCCTGGAACCGTCCTCCTCATCCTCTTTTCGTTGCTCTACAGCCGGCAACCTCTTCACGCCAGCATTTTGTCTCGAACGTCCAAGAAAATAGCGGGGCTTGCTTAACAAAAACAATAGGCTACGTGATTGGTCAACAACACAACGCTTGCTCGATGTTGTGTTGTCTTATTGGCTACCCGCCAACGTGGCAGGTAGATTGACAGTTTCACCCGCCAATCAGAAAAGTTACCCGCATTTGGCGGGTGCCAATTTCATGCCCTGTTTGGATCTGTTTCTCTGTGTGTAACTACTGTTAGTTCCTTCGCCAGGTCACTCAGCAGCTAATGTCTGTCTCTCTCTGTTCATTCCATTGGCATGCCCTCTACTACAGTAACGGTTCATACACCTCATGTCATTTATAGAATGCGCCTTTGTCCAGTTTGACCGAAGCATTTCTTTTGAAACGATGAGAAAACGGACCCAATCTGTTGCATCGTTGTGTGCGCCGAGGCTTTTCTGTTTCCCACTCCGACGGTCGATCTGCGTGTGTTCCAGAGTTTCGCTCGCCGTCCCGCACCAGCGGGTTGAACCGTACGGCGTCTCTGAACGCGGCGGACCGGGCCGAGTCGATTTCGCCCAGCGGCAGCAGCAGTCAGCTCAACGCTCAGTTCTCCGCCTCGACGCCGACGTACACGCCCGACTTCTGCGTGCGAGCTCTGACAGACCTGCAGTTCGTCAAGGTGAGGAGGGGCAGCCTACAACTGCAAATGTCAACCACACACACACAACAGGTGTTGTACACACCTCCGTAGATCATTGCATACCAGCTGCTTTGGAAAGGATTTCCCTCCCAGCACTCTCATTGTCCCGCGCCTCTTCCCTTTCTTCCCCGGCTACCATAATTTATCCCAGATCACACGGGCCCAGTACCAGAACGGCCTGATGGCGTCTCGCATGGACTCCTCGCCCCAATCACCGGACTGTAGCCATTCTCGTCTGGACAGTAGCGCCGACCAGGACCACATATTGTCGTCCAACAACCGGACCCCGGAGCCCGGCCCGTTTCTGGTGGACGAGACCACCTCCCTACTCAACGAGCACGACACCCAGGTCCATAATCACCAGAACCAGGAAGATAACAGCATATGACACTGCACTATATAAATATATAAACACATACGCTGACGGGCCAAAACATTATGACATACTGGCGAGGAGAAGGACATTGGTCGTTTCCCGTCTAGGGGCACATTTCAAGGTCCGGTCAGATGCAAAGCGAACAATTAGTTCTCACAGAGGGCGCGTTTGGTGTCTCGCTGCTTGTTGCGTATTGGGCTGCATGTGGACACAGAGACATTGTGTCTGGGTTTGTGTGCAAGAACATCCTAACTCACGAACATAAACCGCAGAGTCTGATGGGACGAGATGAGGCCACACATGTGCAAATACACAGACACACACACATATGTAGATGTGTGGAAGCTGGTGGGTATATGGACCGTGGTCAACTTCTCCTCGTTGTGTGTGTGTGTGTGTCGGCGTGTGTGTGTGTGGGTCGGCGTGTGTCTGGAGCGTGTGTGTGTGTGTGGGTCAGGGTGTGTCTGGAGCATGTGTGTGTGTGTGTGGGTCAGCGTGTGTGTGTGTGGGTCAGCGTGTGTGTGTGTGGGTCAGCGTGTGTGTGTGTGGGTCAGCGTGTGTGTGTGCGTCAGCGTGTGTGTGTGGGTCAGCGTGTGTGTGTGGGTCTGCGTGTCTGTGTGTGTGTGTGGGTCTGCGGTTGTTCTTATTTCAGCACACTAAAATGATTGGACTAGTTTCATCAGAAGTGGTTGAGGGTTTGTGTGTGTGTGTGCGTCTGTGTGTGTTTTGTCCTTCCCCTCGCGGCCGCCAATAGCCTGGTCCATCGCCAGTATGAAGCGCCGCAACTCAGGAAAACTCAAGCAGACAGAGGGAACCACGGTCGATCGCTACATGAGCGTGTGTAGCAAACCACATCCCTTCAGCCAATGTTACCTATACAGCTCAAGTCAACGACCAATCACAAGCAAGCATGTCAAAGACAAAACAAAGTTCGAAATATGTAGCGCCGTGTTGAATGTGAATAATGATATTTATTTAATTCCATGTATGCTAAGAGACGAAAACAAAAAACGATGTTATGTATTTCTGAAAATTCATTCTCACCTCTAGATTATTCAGCGCTGTGACTTCCTCTTGGAGGTTTCTGGTAAATTCCGCAACTGGAGACAGTGGCTTTTTGTTTCCCCAGAGTGAACAAAGGATTTAGCGGTGATGGATTGCGGTCATGACGACGGATATGATGAGACGTGCAGTGTACGTTATTATAAAAATGAGGACTTTTTCCTGCTTTTTTATGTGTCGGGGTAAATCCGGTTTTTGGCCCGCAAAAGCTTTAGGGTTTGATTGGTCAAATGTCGTTCACATTTGGAACTGTACCCAAAATCCTGTAAAATACATTATTATCAATAAATGACTGTATTTATTTTGCATATGTTTGAAGATCTATAGGGCCCATGTTCTGAGTGTATTTTTGTTTTTGTATTGTGGTAAATACGTTTGCCTGTTTTATAATCTAGCATTTTCATGGATATTTTATTGTGATAATTCTTTTAAACGGTGCAGCTGAATGTGGTGGTATTCAAAGAAAGGTTAGTAGCCGATTGTAGTTCTTTGGCCATCATTTAAAGATGTATTGTATGTGTGTGAACAACGATGTGGTTTCCAGACCTGGCTAGCAAATGTGCCTATGGATTTGTCTGAGTAACAAGGTGACCTTATCATTTCACCAACTACCTAGTATTCAACCAGATGATAACTTCAGAGAATCTGTATTTCATAGTAAATGTTTTCTAGATCGAGAAGGCACTCGGACCAATGGATTATATCATTTGTCTAAAGAAATATATTTTCGCTGGATGACTTGGCAAACTCACGCCTCTTATACAACTACGTGTTCACAGAACCAAATCTGGACTCCTGTTTTCTGACGGGTAAAGATCAAGCACTTTTTTCTACAATGTTACTTTTGTAATGGATGCGGTGGAGAAAGGAATGTCAATGAATTCATTCTGTTATCCCCCCATTGTTTTATAAATAAATGGTTTTGAATGTTGTAACTGTTTCACTTGTTTGAACAAAGGTTGAGATACCTGGGATGTCTACAGGTATATTGGGAGCTGTTCAAACACAGAAACATTTTATTTATGTGCATACGTACCAGCTCGTCACTTTCTGGAGATGGGTGAGGAATGTTAATGTGGCCTATATGGAAATGAAATGGTTAAGTTGAAGTGATGATTTTGTCCGCGTTATTGCAGAGTTATTGCAGGTCAGCGTTATTGCAGAGAATGGCTTTTGGCTCAGTTCTCAGGCTCTGCGACAAGACTAAGAAAAGGCGGGACTGTTGTGAAATTCTTTACATGAAAATGTTAATTTGAGAAACATGTATTCCTAATGCAGACGTAAAGACTAGAAGTAAATCAAATCTGTGTCCAGACTGCTGGGCTTCAGCTGTCACCAGACTCTTCTGGCCAAGTCATCTAGTGTCCTCTGCGAGAGCCAGCTGATGTGTTTTGAACAGCTTGGCGTTATCACTGCAAGACCAAGTTCTAGTATACTTTCTAGCATACTACGTACATTAGCACGCGTGCTAAATACCCTGGCGTGGTACTACCTGGTCTGCTAGTTTAGAAAAAATAATAACTGATGGACTGTTGAACAATAAAGCACTTTAGAATTTAAGTGTCCTGGTTTTTTTACCAAGTTGCCAACGTGGTCATTTTCATGATTTCTTTCGTTTGGTCGGTAATCTACTGTTATTTATCTCTTTGGCTATAGAGCCCGAACCCCCTGTGGCTATAGAGCCCAAACCCCATGTGGGTATAGAGCCCAAACCCCATGTGGCTATAGAGCCCGAACCCCCTGTGGCTATAGAGCCCAAACCCCTGTGGCTATAGAGCCCAAACCCCCTGTGGCTATAGAGCCCGAACCCCTGTGGCTATAGTGCCCGAACCCCCTGTGGCTATAGAGCCCGAACCCCCTGTGGCTATAGTGCCCGAACCCCTGTGGCTATAGAGCCCGAACCCCCTGTGGCTGTAGAGCCCGAACCCCCTGTTTCTGCGCCGGTCACAGCATGCACCTGAATTCCTTAATGCTCTGTCTGGAGCTTGTAACAAAAAAAATATCCGCATTCGCAGACCTCAGTTGTATTTCCTAAACGCTGCTCCGCTCTGATGCACCCATAATGTAACCTACTTGTCTGAAGCACATTTCTCAACATTACAAAGAATTTTCCTTCACAATTTTCTATGATTCCAGGTAGCGGCATAATGCAATATGTCTTAGCAGTTGAGCCATTTACATTGTATCTTTAGCTGCCGTAATAGCTCCGTGATTTTTTTGACGATCACCATGCTGTCTCTACCTGAAATAGTTTAGGTCTATCAAGTTTTGGCTGAAACCTTTTCAGTCACAAAATAACTTTTTGGAATGTTTTTTTTATTCTACAAGTTGTTACTTTCCTAAGACACTTTCTCAATTTGTTATATTCCTGTTTTAGTTTTTGCACTTCTGCCTTCACATTGACTTCTGTACTAGTATTTTCTAGATTACACAAGCTGTTCTAAGGCAGCTTTATTCCATAGATAATCCTTCCACCCAATGTGTCCACTTTGACCCCTCCTTGTAGCCTGCCTCAAAGTGTGCAGGGTTTGCGATCAGTTTGTGAGTCACTGGTTATTTTGGTACACCAAAATACTGTGTTTGTAACTGGTAAAATAGTTGTTGTTTTTCTCAATCATTATCGCCGTTAAAGATTTAACTTTGTCAGGGAGAATAGCCATTCGTGTGACTTATTTTTGAGTTTGGTCAACGGGCAGTCTGGTTGAGATCAATTACTGCCGAACAACCCCGGGGCCAGGCTACAAATAATGTACAAGTTCTCTATTCTTCCTGGCTGGCTTTTAATAATGCACAAACTGCCTTCAAAATACGGTCGAAACTCCTTTTGAAAATGAAGAAAGTTCCTGTATTAATAAACCTGAGAAATGTTTCTTTATTGAAACGTTTTGCTCCTCTTTTCAGTTTATTTGTCTCTCATGAAATGCGTAAATATTTTGTTGCTTATTTTGCCTGAACAAAAATCCTACTTTTAAACAGATTCAAGCAAAAAGAGACTTAATTGAGCATATATGTTTCCTGATAAACACTAGATACTATTACAACCCCCAGAAACTACTTCCGTCATGACTCATCAATTTGCTGCCATTGTTATGCAATTCATATTTTTTTTCTTCATTTCGATGTCTTGGGTAACTTGTAAATCAGGAAGTAAAGAAATGTATGACCCAGGCCTTATATGGCCGGGAATTATTAGTGGTCAGAACAACAATTACACAAATACTGGAAATGTCCTTTAAAAAAGCAAAAAATGGCTGACATATATGTTTATGTATATATATATGTATATATGTGTGTTTAAAGTGGGACGTTTACATACACCTTTGCCAAATACATTTGAACATTTCCACAGTCAAATAAATCGTGTTTTCACAGAATAATAGTAGTAAGAATGATTTTTTTTTTTCATCACATTCCCACTGGGTCAGAAGTTTACATACACTGAATTAGTATTTAGTAGCATTGCCTTTAAATTGATCAGCTTGGGTTGAATGTTTTCAGAACCCTTCCACAAGCTTCATACAGTTGGTGAATTTTGTGCACTCCTCCTGACAGAACTGGTGTTACTAAGACAGGTTGGTAGGCCTCCTTCCACACACACTTTCAGTTCTTACTCCACATTTTCTATAGGATTGAGGTCAGGGCTTTGTGAGTCACTCCAAGAACTTGACATTGTTTCTTTGTTGTTTTGGGTTTGATAACAGGCTCAAAATGGCCCAAATCAAAGAACTTTCTTCTGAAACTTTTAGACACTTACATTTCATTCACACATTAACCAGCTTCAAATCAAAATCAAATCTAGAATTGGCTTTCTATTCCGAAAAAAAGCCTCCCTCACCCCTGCTGCAAAACACACTTTGGTAAACATGACTGTCCTACCAATACTTGATTTCGGTGATGTAATTTATAGAACTGCTTCTTCCTCCCTTCTGAAGAGGTTAGATGTCACCAACCCGTAATCTGCGCTCAAGCAGGTACATCTTCCTAGTCACTCCAAAAGCAAACACCTCCTTCGGCCGTAGCTCCTTCCAGTTTGCAGCAGCATGTGACTGGAACGAACTACAAAATACCCTAAAACTGGAAAAGACCATTCCTCTCACCTCCTTTAAAGCACGACTGTCAAAGCTATTGCCTACTCATTGCACTTGCTGACCCCCCCACACCATTTCAGATTTACATTGCCTGCCCCAGTGCCTTGGTCTGTTCCCTTGATACCTCTGCTACCACTGTTCAGTACAACACTGTATTTGTCATATGCCATTTGCTCTACATTTACTTGCACATTATGTCCAGTGTTAGTTGCCTTGCTATTTTCCTTGCCAATTTAATCTACCTCTTTTACCGATCATATCGCTCTAATTTGTACACTGTTTACGCTGCTGCCCTTTTTCCTGTAATTTATTGGTATTTACTTTATGTATATTTAGATGCATATTTTTCATTATTTTATCCCCCTGTGCAATTATTGTATAATCTGTGTAACTCATGTGTAACTGTCTGTCTTGCACCTGCACTTTATTCTTGGCCAGGTCGCCATTTCAATTGAGAATGTGTTCTTTATGTGCTCACCTGGTAAAATAAAGGTTAAATAAATAAAAGATTAGATTAGATTGTATTGTCATTTAGATTTAGAAACTTTGTCATTAGACAGTACAAGTACCGTACAACGAAATGCATCCAACCAGAAGGGCAAAAGAGCAGTGCAAACGATATGGAGTACAGTGTGAGGATGTGCAAAAGACATGGAAAAGATATGGAGTACAGTGTGAGGATGTGCAAAAGACATGGATAAGATATGGAGTACAGTGTGAGGATGTGTAATTAACATGGATAAGATATGGAGTATAGTGTGAGGATGTGTAATTAACATGGATAAGATATGGAGTACAGTGTGAGGATGTGTAATTAACATGGATAAGATATGGAGTACAGTGTGAGGATGTGTAATTAACATGGATTAGATATGGAGTACAGTGTAAGGATGTGTAATTAACATGGATTAGATATGGAGTACAGTGTGAGGATGTGTAACTAGATAGCGTACAATTTCTGCTGAAATTGTGATGATGTGTGCTTGCGGCCACCCGTAGTCGACTGTGTACTGATATCAACTGCCAAACTGAGGTGACACTGCTGCTGCATGCACCATAGTATACAATGTGTTAAACCTATCAGTCATTACTCATGAATACACACTGCTGCTGCAAGGACCATAGTATACAATGTGTTAAACCTATCAGTCATTACTCATGAATACACACTGCTGCTATATGCACCATAGTATACAATGTGTTAAACCTATCAGTCATTACTCATAAATACACACTGCTGCTGCAAGCACCATAGTATACAATGTGTTAAACCACCATAGTATACAAATGTGTTAAACATATCAGTCATTACTCATGAATACACACTGCTGCTACATGCACCATAGTATACAATGTGTTAAACCTATCAGTCATTACTCATGAATACACACTGCTGCTACATGTACCATAGTATACAATGTGTTAAACCTATCAGTCATTACTCATGAATACACACTACTGCTGCATGCACCATAGTAGCATATGAAACAGCATTATAAACTGCTAACGCTAGCTAGCGCGCTAACGCTAGCTAACATGCTAACGTGTAAACAGAGACCCAGAGAAAGAAGTTACCCATCCATTCATTGCTGCAGGCTGTCTGAATGTATGCATAAACTTACAGTAGTAGCTAACGCTAGCTAGCGCGCTAACGCTAGCTAACATGCTAACGATAGCTAGCGCGCTAACGCTAGCTAACATGCTAACGTGTAAACAGAGACCCAGAGAAAGAACTTACCAATTCATTCGTTAATACATTCTTTCTTTGCTGCAGGATATGTCTGTGGCTGTTGATTGCAGTGTCTGTGGCTGTTGCCTGCCAGCCATGCCTTTGTCAGGAGGACCAGCTGTCCTCATCGATATCAGAGCGCGCTGCCTCCTCCCCCCCGCCCCTTCCAGAATGTTCCTACTATTTAGCCAATCAACAACCAGAAAATGCTGCTTCACTTGTCTATCATTTCAAAAGATTCAGACATGGTCGTATACTTTTAGCTCTACTAACCAGAGTTTTAATCACACAGTTTAAACAATTACACCATGAGAATCCTAAGACCCAGGCGGACATTTTGATGTATAACATGTATCTGTAACCCCAGAAATGTAGGCGCTATCACAATTTACAAACGAAAAAAAAACACCAAAAATCGCTTTCAAATTAGAGTGGAGAAAATCACAGTTTCTATGGATGTCTATGGGGAGGCGCAAGTTGGAAACAAAAGGACATAACGAAATAAATATATATGTTACAGCTTATATTTGAACATTTTGAGTGACAGCACAAATAGATGAACGTTTTGATATGCCATTTGTGTGTAAAGGGTTGAAACTCAGGCAGCAGTAGCAGTTTACAAATGTTCTCTACATTTTCTGCTGAATGGGCTCTCACACTCTAGTTTTGAAGATTCCGTCAATGTATTTCAATGGGGATTAATTAGCGACATTATCGTTAATATTTCGTAAACTACATAACGAAACCTTCTACAAAACAATGCCAACTAAATAGAGTTCGGGACGCACATTTTGACACCTTTTTTGTCCATCTAGTGCAAAAACTGTGGGAGGAGTAGGCGGGGACAAAATTGATATAATAATAATAATAATAACTAGATAGCGTACAATTTCTGCAGAAATTGTGATGATGTGTGCTTGCGGCCACCCGTAGTCGACTGTGTACTGATATCAACTGCCAAACTGAGGTGACACTGCTGCTGCTGCAATGTGTTAAACCTATCAGTAGTATGCAATGTGTTAAACCTATCAGTCATTACTCATGAATACACACTACTGCTGCAAGCACCATAGTATGTGATGTGTTAAACCTATCAGTCAATACTCATGAATACACACTGCTGCTGCATGCACCAATAGTATACAATGTGTTAAACCTATCAGTCATTACTCATGAATACACACTGCTGCTGCAATGCACAATAGTATACAATGTGTTAAACCTATCAGTCATTACTCATGAATACACACTGCTGTAAGCACCATAGTATACAATGTGTTAAACATATCAGTCATTACACATGAATACACACTGCTGCTACATGCCCACCATAGTATACAATGTGTTAAATCACCATAGTATACAAATGTGTTAAACCTATCAGTCATTACTCATGAATACACACTGCTGCTGCATATTGACCATAGTATACAATGTGTTAAACCTATCAGTCATTACTCATTACTACAGTAGTAGCTAACGCTAGCTAGCAGGCTAACGCTAGCTAACATGCTAACAAGATAGCTAGCAATGCGCTAACGCTAGCTAACATGCTAACGTGTAAACAGAGACCCAGAGAAAGAAGTTACCCATCCATTCATTGCTGCAGGCTGTCTGAATGTATGCATAAACTTACAGTAGTAGCTAACGCTAGCTAGCGCGCTAACGCTAGCTAACATGCTAACGTGTAAACAGAGACCCAGAGAAAGAAGTTACCCATCCATTCATTGCTGCAGGCTGTCTGAATGTATGCATAAACTTACAGTAGTAGCTAACGCTAGCTAGCGAGCTAACGCTAGCTAACATGCTAACGATAGCTAGCGCGCTAACGCTAGCTAACATGCTAACGCTAGCTAACATGCTAACGTGTAAACAGGGACCCAGAGAAAGAACTTACCCATCCATTCATTCTATCTTTGCTGCAGGATATGTCTGTGGCTGTTGATTGCAGTGTCTGTGGCTGTTGCCTGCCAGCCATGCCTTTGTCAGGAGGACCAGCTGTTCTCATCAATATCAGAGCGCGCTGCCTCCTCCCCCCCGCCCCTTCCAGAATGTTCCTACTATTTAGCCAATCAACAACCAGAAAATGCTGCTTCACTGTCTATCATTTCAAAAGATTCAGACATGGTCGTATACTTTTAGCTCTACTAACCAGAGTTTTACTCACACAGTTTAAACAATTACATCATGAGAATCATAAGAACCAGGCGGACATTTTGATGTATAACATGTATCTGTAACCCCAGAAATGTAGGCGCTATCACAATTTACAAACGAACAAAAAAACACAAGAAATCGCTTTCAAATTAGAGTGGAGAAAATCACCGTTTCTATGGATGTCTATGGGGAGGCGCAAGTTGGAAACAAAAGGACATAACGAAATAAATATATATGTTACAGCTTATATTTGAACATTTTGAGTGACAGCACAAATAGATGAACGTTTTGATATGCCATTTGTGTGTAAAGAGTTGAAACTCAGGCAGCAGTAGCAGTTTACAAATGTTCTCTACATTTTCTGCTGAATGGGCTCTCACACTCTAGTTTTGAAGATTCCGTCAATGTATTTCAATGGGGATTAATTAGCGACATTATCGTTAATATTTCGTAAACTACATAACGAAACCTTCTACAAAACAATGCCAACTAAATAGAGTTCGGGACGCACATTTTGACACCTTTTTTGTCCATCTAGTGCAAAAACTGTGGGAGGAGTAGGCGGGGACAAAATTGATATAATAATAATAATATATATGTGAGATTACAATATGTGTCCTTGACCATAGTCAAGCACACATAACTAGATAGCGTACAATTTCTGCTGAAATTGTGATGATGTGTGCTTGCGGCCACCCGTAGTCGACTGTGTACTGATGTCAACTGCCAAACTGAGGTGACACTGCTGCTACATGCACCATAGTATACAATGTGTTAAACCTATCCGTCATTACTCATGAATACACACTGCTACTGCATGCACCATAGTATGCAATGTGTTAAACCTATCAGTCAATACTCATGAATACACACTGCTGCTGCATGCACCATAGTATACAATGTGTTAAACCTATCAGTCATTACTCATGAATACACACTACTGCTGCATGCACCATAGTATGCAATGTGTTAAACCTATCAGTCATTACTCATGAATACACACTGCTGCTGCATGCACCATAGTATACAATGTGTTAAACCTATCAGTCATTACTCATGAATACACACTACTGCTGCATGCACCATAGTATGCAATGTGTTAAACCTATCAGTCATTACTCATCAATACACACTGCTGCTGCATGCCCCATATTATGCAATGTGTTAAACCTATCAGTCATTACTCATGAATACACACTACTGCTGCATGCACCATAGTATACAATGTGTTAAACCTATCAGGCATTACTCATGAATACACACTGCTGCAACATGCACCATAGGATGCAATGGGTTAAACCTATCAGTCATTACTCATGAATACACACTACTGCTGCATGCACCATAGTAGCATATTAAACAGCATTATAAACTGCCTATTAAACAGCATAACAACCTGCCAATAAACAGCATGTAACCTGACAATAGTACAGCATGTAACCTGCCTATAGTACAGCATGTAACCTGCCTATAGTACAGCATGTAACCTGCCTATAGTACAGCATGTAACCTGCCTATAGTATAGCATGTAACCTGCCTATAGTACAGCATGTAACCTGCCTATAGTATAGCATGTAACCTGCCTATAGTACAGCATGTAACTTGCCTATAGTACAGCATGTAACCTGCCTATAGTACAGCATGTAACTTGCCTATAGTACAGCATGTAACCTGCCTATAGTACAGCATGTAACCTGCCTATAGTACAGCATGTAACCTGCCTATAGTATAGCATGTAACCTGCCTATAGTACAGCATGTAACTTGCCTATAGTACAGCATGTAACCTGCCTATAGTACAGCATGTAACTTGCCTATAGTACAGCATGTAACCTGGCTATAGTACAGCATGTAACCTGCCTATAGTACAGCATGTAACTTGCCTATAGTACAGCATGTAACCTGCCTATAGTACAGCATGTAACTTGCCTATAGTACAGCATGTAACCTGCCTATAGTACAGCATGTAACTTGCCTATAGTATAGCATGTAACCTGCCTATAGTACAGCATGTAACTTGCCTATAGTACAGCATGTAATCTGCCTATAGTACAGCATGTAACTTGCCTATAGTACAGCATGTAACTTGCGTATAGTACAGCATTTAACTTGCCTATAGTACAGCATGTAACCTGCCTATAGTACTGCATGTAACCTGCCTATAGTACATGCTAACACTAGTTAGCGCGCTAACGCTAGCTAACATGCTAACGTTAGCTAACGCTAGCTAACATGCTAACGTTAGCTTGCGCCCTAACGTGTAAACAGAGACCCAGAGAAAGAACTTACCCATTCATTCATTGGTGCAGGCTGTCTGAATGTATGGATACACTTACCTTACAGTAGTAGCTAACGCTAGCTAGCGCGCTAACGCTAGCTAACATGCTAACGTAAGCTAGCGCGCTAATGCTAGCTAGCGCGCTAACGCTAGCTAGCGTGCTAACGCTAGCTAACATGCTAACGTGTAAACAGAGACCCAGAGAAAGAACTTACCCATTCATTCATTAATTCATTCATTCATTGATGCAGGATATGTCTGTGGCTGTTGATTGCAGTGTCTGTGGCTGTGGCTGTTGCCTTGGCAGCCATGCCTTTGTCAGGAGGAACAGCTGTCGATATCAGAGCGCGCTGCCTCCTCCCCCCCGCCCCTTCCAGAATGTTCCTACTATTTAGCCAATCAACAACAAGAAAATGCAGCTTCTCTTTCTATCATTTCAAAAGATTTAGGCATGGTCGTATACTTTTAGCTCTACTAACCAGAGTTTTACTCACACAGTTTAAACAATTACACCATGAGAATCCTAAGAACCAGGCGGACATTTTGATGTATAACATGTATCTGTAACCCCGGAAATGTAGGCGCTATCACAATTTACAAACGAACAAAAAAACACCAAAAATCGCTTTCAAATTAGAGTGGAGAAAATCACCGTTTCTATGGATGTCTATGGGGAGGCGCAAGTTGGAAACAAAAGGACATAACGAAATAAATATATATGTTACAGCTTATATTTGAACATTTTGAGTGACAGCAAAAATAGATGAACGTTTTGATATGCCATTTGTGTGTAAAGGGTTGAAACTCAGGCAGCAGTAGCAGTTTACAAATGTTCTCTACATTTTCTGCTGAATGGGCTCTCACACTCTAGTTTTGAAGATTCCGTCAATGTATTTCAATGGGGATTAATTAGCGACATTATCGTTAATATTTCGTAAACTACATAACGAAACCTTCTACAAAACAATGCCAACTAAATAGAGTTCGGGACGCACATTTTGAAACCTTTTTTGTCCATCTAGTGCAAAAACTGTGGGAGGAGTAGGGGTGGACAAAAGTGATATAATAATAATAATATATATGTGAGATTACAATATGTGTCCTTGACCATAGTCAAGCACACATAATAATAATAATATATATGTGAGATTACAATATGTGTCCTTGACCATAGTCAAGCACACATAATTAACATGGATTAGATATGGAGTACAGTGTGAGGATGTGTAATTAACATGGATAAGATATGGAGTACAGTGTGAGGATGTGTAGTTAACATGGATAAGATATGGAGTACAGTGGGAGGATGTGCAATTAACATGGATAAGATACGGAGTACAGTGTGAGGATGTGTAGTTAACATGGATAAGATATGGAGTACAGTGTGAGGATGTGTAGTTAACATGGATAAGATATGGAGTACAGTGTGAGGATGTGTAGTTAACATGGATAAGATATGGAGTACAGTGTGAGGATGTGTAGTTAACATGGATAAGATATGGAGTACAGTGTGAGGATGTGTAGTTAACATGGATAAGATATGGAGTACAGTGTGAGGATGTGTAGTTAACATGGATAAGATATGGAGTACAGTGTGAGGATGTGTAGTTAACATGGATAAGATATGGAGTACAGTGTGAGGATGTGTAGTTAACATGGATAAGATATGGAGTACAGTGTGAGGATGTGTAGTTAACATGGATAAGATATGGAGTACAGTGTGAGGATGTGTAGTTAACATGGATAAGATATGGAGTACAGTGTGAGGATGTGTAATTAACATGGATAAGATATGGAGTAGAGTGTGAGGATGTGCAATAGACATCATAACTGACATAACTCTCCAAATAGTGACCGCATCTCTAACAACAATGTTACTAATGTTACCCAACTGTACTGTGATGAGATAAACATCCCTAGGGGAACCGGAAAAAACGACGATCACCAGGAGAAAGGCTACTGGCGGGCTGAGGAGACGAAAAGGGGAACACCAACTGCTGAGGTCGATACATTGCCCAACCTATGTGTGAAGTACATCCGGAAAGTATTCGCAGCTTAACTTTTCCACATTTTGTTATTTTACAGCCCTAATGCAAAATGGATGAAATTAATTTTCCCCCTCAAAATTCCACACAGAATACCGCATGAAGACAAAGTGAAAACAGTTTTGGGGAATTCCTTGCCAATCTAAAATGAAAAAAAATCACATGGTCACAGCCTTTGCCATGACACTCAGAATTGAGCTCAGGTGCACACTGTTTTCCAATGATTTTTGAGTTTCCAATGAGTTTCTACAACTTGATTGGAGTCCACCTGTGGTAAATTCAGTTGATTGGATATGATTTGCAAAGGCACACACCTGTAAGGTTTAAGGTCCCAGAGTTTACATGCATGTCACAGCACATGGCAGTGCAGAATTTTTCCATCAAGTCAAGCATAAAATTCTAATTTCTAACTATTGTGTAATACAAAAAAAAACATGACAGCTTTCCTAAGATTCTACATCATTGGACTTTCCTTTGAAGAACCAGAATATACCTGATAATTTAGCAGTGAGATATTTGCTCAAAGCTTTACACAATGTCTCATTGCTAAGGTATTTCCACACTGTCTGAGAGAGTTGTCAGCGCAGGCAGAAACATGTTTTATTCTGTTTTAACCTGCTGTATGTAGTTAGAATTGCGAAAGGATCTGGTGATATACAGAAAGTTCCTTCTGACGTCACACAATTACACGAGTCAGGATTTAGGTATTGTCTTACATTTGAAAATCCAATAAATTCAGCATTTCTGACACATAAAAAATGAAATAATAAAAAATACAGATTAGTGAATGATCCAAAGAAAAATGTATTGCAGTTGGAATGCCTGTTTTTTGCGGGTTCCTGTGGAACACAGTGATTAAGAACATGCCGATCGCAACACAATATCAATAAAACTTCTAAGTCGCTTTGTATAACAGTGTAAGCTAAATTATTTCTGTAATTATGTAAACTGATTTGAGTCAGATCTGAAAGTGGACCACTAACAAAAACACAGTACAACTGACAAAGCTATTGTTACATTTGGCATAAACAAGTTGCAATTGCAAAAGGATTTCATATTTTATAGGGTGAGCCTGTGATATAAACCGGAAGAGCATTGGATGTGCTTCTGAGGGCACTTATCTTGACATTAACTCACTGCTGGGAACTGCTCAAATTAATATTCAATATTCTCTGTCTTAGGTCCGTTAGGATCACTACATATTTTTAGAATATGAAGTCTCAGAATAATGGTAGAGATAATTATTTATTTCAGCTTTAGATTTCCAGTGGGTCAGAAGTTAACATAGACTCAATTAGTGTTTGGTAGCATTGCCTTAAAATTGTGTAATTTAAGTCAAAACGTTTCAGGTTTACAAACTTTTCACAATAAGTTGGGTGAATTTTGTCCCACTCCTCCTGACAGAACTGGTGTAACTGAGTCAGGCCTTACTTGCTCGCACACAATTTCAGTTCTGACCACACATCTTCTATTGGATTGGGGTCAGGCCTTTGTGATGGCCACTCCAATACTTTGTCTTGGTTGTCCTTAAGTCAATTTGCCAAAACTTGCTGAGTGAGCTTTCAGGTTATGTGGATAAAGGAATAATTTTACTGTGGTAATAGATACTTTTGTATCAGTTTCCTCCAGCATCTGCACAAGGTCCTTTGCTGTTGTTCTGGTAATTATTTGCACATTTCACACCAAAGTACATTTATCTCTAAAAGACAGAACAGGTATCCATTTTTCGCAGAATGATTGCTGCGTGGTCCCATAGTCTTTATACTTGCGTATTATTGTTTTCTACAGAAGAAGATGGTACCTTCAGGCATTTTGAAAATGTTTCAAAGGATGAACCGGGCTAGAGGTCGCGACTGACTAGTTTTGATTTTGTCATGATGTCAAGCAAAGAGGCAGGCTTAAGGGTAGGCTTTAAAATTCATCATGGCGTCATTTAGGATATTTGACAGCACAGTCAACTTAGTGTATGTAAACTTCTGACTGACTGGAATTGATTAAGATACAATGGATTATAAGTGAAATAACCTGTCCGTGAACAATTGTTGGAATAATAAGTAATGTCAACAACCCGAAGATAAAAGCAAAATACCTGTAAGCACTTTCTGACAACTGTCTATGAGTCAACGCTAATAAAGAAATATATAGTATTGCCTCAGCGGTCACCACATCTCAACCCAAGTGAACAGCCCCGGGACGTTTTGTGTCAACATGTTGTCTACAGCTCTCAATCATCGAAACACCAAATGAGGGAATGTCTTTTGTTCTATTCTTCCAGTAGAGTTACAGAGACACGTGTGTGTGTGTGTGTGTGTGTGTGTGTGTGTGTGTGTGTGTGTGTGTTACTTGGGCAGCACATAGGTAATACATATTATATGCAGTGTGGTCAGATTTTAAAGTGTTTGCGTGCTTTATTATGTTTAAGTTTATTAACCAATATTATATATTATTACTTAAACCTAAAACCCAAGCTTAGGACATCGGTTCTGGAGAAACACAAATGTGACATAATTTGGATGAATTGCACAAGACAGTATTGTTTCAGCATGTTTTTTAGTTGAGGGTTATTCTTTTCAATGATACGTTCCACTCCGTTTGATCCCACCCCCTTCCTGCTTGTTCCCACCCACTTCCTGCTTGTTCCCACCCACTTCCTGCGCTTCAATATGTATATAAGCCATACAGGCTTCCAGTAGTAATACAAAATCTTTAGTTCAGATTAACACTTTGGATTTAAGAGGACTGAATAACAGATCTGCTACTTACCAACATTCAACAATTCACATATTTAGGTAAATTAACT